>JASAMZ010005832.1:15000-56699 GCA_030248115.1 Linhomoeus sp. GSCO2_2 | reverse complement strand
TTCAGGGAGAACCCGAGTACTCGGGTTCTCCCTGGTTATTTAGTGAGAACCCGAGTACTCGGGTTCTCACTGATACAGTCATTATCGTATTGTCGCTGGCACCAAGCGTAACACAAATCCAGTGCAATCTGCTCAGCGAGCTGCAGAAAGTCGTACACTGGAGCTTACTCAGATTAATGCCCAATCGCCTTGAGATATCTGAAGCGGTCCATTGCCTTGAGGCCTGAGGAAGCGCGCCGTTCAACTGGCCCAGTGGAAAGAGTGGCAATGCCTGGATTTGGGAATGATCAGTGAGTCGAGACCTGTCCGTAGAGCCCAAGATCTCCTCTCTACGACTTTCCAACGCCGAGATCCGAGAGCGTAACGCACGCACGAGCTCTCGTAGGGTGTCGCCCGCCTGAGGGCGGGCGAAAAAATTGCGGAAATATGGCGCCACATGCGCGATTTGCCCACTTTAGGCTCAGCCGGCGAACGCGGATGACAATTTAGGACTAGGTATGTGTAGGGGTGCGGATAGGTGCGTAGTTCAGGAATGCGGTACCATGGTGTACACAGTCTGACTGAGTTAACTGACGATTTATTCAACGTTTCAAGTAGCTTGTGAAGGGTGTGTGTGGTTACTGCTAGTAATCCAAGCGAACATTGCAGCTGGCCAAGGAGAACCAGAACAAGCGTCTGCAGGCGATGAAGCTGGAGCTGCAGCAGGGGAAGAAGCTGCAGGAGAAGCAGAGGGAGAGCTGGAGACCTTTCTGCTGGAAGATGGCGCTCGTGTGCCTGATTCTGGTCATGTTGATCGTCACTTACATATTGGCGCGGGCCTTGACTGCCGCTTGGATTCATACGATAGCAACTGGCGATTCTATAGCACTCCCACCCCTAGAGGGCGTTCTAACACGATCGAGGGAGGCGCGTGTGTTGCGCTTATAGGTACGGCGTCCGCTGTTTGACTTTTGAAAAGTAGACGCATTTTAAACCGATTTAATCAAAATGAACAGACAGCGTCCAGGCGGCGCGCTCCAAGGGCGCGTTCTGGACAGGGTGCCGACAAATTACGTAATGATTGGTAGGTACGACCAATTCTCAGCTCGGCTCTCATTGGCCGAAGCTTTGTCACCATTAAATCAATTACAATTGTCATCGGTTACAGTGATTTATTTGAACTTCAACAGAGGGCGAAATCAAAACGTACCTGTTCATAATGGAAGAGAGAGGCCTACCTAATTGAATTGAAACAACAGATCGCGATTTGACTTGAGTGCATTAGGTACAGCTGTGGCGATGCCCCACAACCGAGTGGCAATGTGCTACTGTTCAGCCGGTGAGGCTAAAGGTACTTCAACGGTGCTGGAACCGTAATGCATTTCCGTCGAGCATTATGCATCTCGATTTTGAAGGACCTACCCACGCATGTGTGAGAGGTCATTGAACTTCGTCAGCGCACGAAAGAATCACTTCCTATGGGCCATGATACAGAAGTGCCTCGTTGAAAGTGCCTTGCGTGTTCGAAGCGCATTCCTTAGGGTATACAACCGTGCCGGTATGCAGAACATTAGCTCGCTTCGCTTCCCCACCCAAATACATAGGTACGTGCAGCCGGGGGGGGGGGGGGGGGGGGGCGGCCCACGGGCTCATGGGCCCGTTGAGACCAGGGTGGCCAATAGAAACTTAAACTACTAGTTTCAGTTTCAGTTACAATCAGTTAACTGAACTGAATCGAAACTCGCGCGGATTCCATTACTGAAACTGAAACTGAAACTCACAGTTTAGTTTCAGTTATTTGAAAGTCAAATTTTACCGAATTCCAGCCGATTCTCATACAATTCTAGCCGAACTTTCAACATAAGCAGAAGTTTTGTTTATAATTTAAGTCCAAATACAAGTATGCAAGGATGTTTAGAAATCGCTTCTTTATCCTCTAAATATCATCTCACAAAGATGATTTTGAGCAATTCGTTGTGACTTTCTGGCTTTCAATAACTGAAACCAAGTTTCAGTTACTGAATCGAAACTCGCGCGGATTCCATAACTGAAACTGAAACTCAGCCAGCACCAAAAGTTTAACTGAAACTGAAACTGAAACTAGAATGAGTTTCTATTGGTCACCCTGGTTGAGACCTCTAGTGCCAACCCGGCAATCATGCGGCGCGCAGTTCTTCACCAACTGAGCCACCGTCGCGTTCAGTCGTCGATATTCGTGTGCCATCTTATCCAGTCAGTCAGCAACAGGGTGACCAAATAGAAACTCATTTTAGTTTCAGTTTCAGTGAAAATTACGAAGCTGGGAGAGTTGCAGTTTCAGCTTCAGTTAAAATTATAACGTTGGCCGAGTTTCTGTTTCAGTAACTGAAACTGAGTTTCAGTTATTGAAGGCTTAGAATGTCGCCACGAATTGTTTAAACGCATGCTTGTGCTGATATTTTGCGGATTCAAGATCAATTTTGAGCGTTCGTTAGTTGCTTGTGTTTAGATGATGATAATATGAACAAAGCGTCTACTTCAGTCGCAATATTTGGGCAGTATTAATACGCTTAGATTTTGCAAAATCTCAACCTTACATAACTGAAACTAAACTGTGAGTTTCAGTTTCAGTTACGGCGTCCGCGCCAGTTTCGATTCAGTTTCAGTTTCAGTTAACTGATTGTAACTGAAACTGAAACTAGTTTAAGTTTCTACAGGGTGTCCCACGGTGGGTGTACCGTACAACTTTGATCGGCTGTTGCTCGTCACTGCATCAATAGATTCTGTTCAAATTTTGCACACATATACTACCAAGTGTATCTTAGACTCCTGCTTTGCACCACCATATTACGCCCCTTCTTGAGGGAATGCGGCCCCAAAACGCAAGATTTGTCATTTCCGTGAGACTCGTCGGCTTGTGGAGCTACAAAGTTGGCTTACTTGCAGCTATTTTGCTGCTACCTGTGCCATCACAAAGATAAATTGAGCTTTTGAACGGTCTTAGAACGAACATCGTTGCTTGTAACACGCTTTTGAACAATCGAATCAAAGCTAGTCTGCAGACACGCCATGGCCCGGCCAGCTGCTCCTGTTGCAGCAGGGGCTTCTCCACGAAGGCCAGCGTCTTTGACCATTTACGAGTTCTGGTATTCAATTCCTACGTGAATCGGTAAAGGAAACTGAAATTTTGTAGGTGTATAAGTTTCACTTGGTAGTACGTATGTAAAAGATTTCAGCAAAATCGGTCAACGCAGCGGCCCGTAACAGCTCATCAAAGTTGGTACACCCACCGTGAGACACCCTGTATTGGCCGCCCTGGTCTGCAATCGGAGGGGAAGACTTGTAAAGCTCTAGAGGGAGGTAATCTTGCCCGCAGCCCGGCGGAATGGTTGCCGCGACGATCGCAACGATGGCTGAACACACAGCTGAGTAGCATCGAACGCAACTATGCACAATGTATGTACATGCAGATACAATATGTCCACGCTGGAAGCAATGGGGAGAGGGGGGGGGGGGGGGGGGGGGGGGGGAGGCTTGTACACCTCAGGCCCCGGATTCCCCAGAAGACGAGTTCGCGTCTGAGATGTGTCTATGTATGTAGCACGTGTGTATCGTGAGGTTGTTTGTACTGAAGAGCGATTCGAACTTGTAACTTACTGTGCATCGTAAATAATGTTACGCTAGGGTAGTGTTGAGAAGACCAGGCGAAACTGATGGATAGATCCACAGGTATGTAAACTGCAAGCACTTGGCGGCACACAGTCGCTCTCTCTCTCTCTCCTAGCGGCTGCTGCTTGAGGTCGTCAGGGATTCCCACTTTCGAATAGTGTAGCGCGCGGGTTCGAAAATTGTTTTAGCAACACGCTTTGGCGGCGTAAACTGCGGTTCCATAGAGCGAACTTGAAATGCAAACGAAGAAGCTGCTGCAGAGTTAGGCCGAGAGAAGAACGCTGCTAGCGGGTACCATATGACGAATGTTTTCGCCGCATTGACGGGCGGCGAGCTTGACAATTACAACGTTACCTACACTTTCTTAGCGTCTCTGTTTCACTTCGTGAGCTTCCCTCTTTGAATTTCAAATTGGTTACGGTAACCGATGGCAATACAATTTGTGATTTTGGCGCCAAAACTTCAGCCAATCACTGTGAAGCCGACAACTAGTCGGACCAATCATTGCGAAGCTTGACTGCACCCCACCGAGAACGCGCCATCGGGGCGCACCGCTTGGATCTTTTCTGTTCATTTTGCGTAGTGCGGTTTTGAAATCAATTTTGTTGAAAAGTCTGAGCGGCGGCTGTCATGTTTTGACAGCAGCCACATCGACACGTCAAGTGTGGCAAGCTCAAGAAGCGGACGCCGGCCATGAAGCAGCAACTGTTAGAGGCCGAACTGAAAATCTGGGCGGACGGCCGTTTGCTCCGCGAGCATCTGCTACGCTGCATTCGCCACGCCGAGGCGAGCTGCCGTCGCCAGTGACTGCTGTGAGCCACGTCAAACCAACGTGTCCTACTACAATTCAAAATGAATTGTAGTATAGTATAGTATAGTATAGCCCTGCAACTTCCTATTGTAGTATAGTATAGTATAGTATGGCATCCTGGAAATGCACTGTAGTATAGTACTACAATTCTAATTGTAGTATAGAGGTACCAATAACGGCTAGAATTAGGGCCAATTGTTCTAAATCTTGTTCAGATATATTTGATAGTAGACATAGTTAAGCTGTATTACCATCATTCGCGGCATGTGATGAGTCGACTAGCAGCCCCTAGACATCAAATTGGTTGTAGCCCTTTCGTTCCCGTTCCAAAAGGTCCGCTCCCGGTGTTGTCACGGGGGCGTCGACCAAATGCGTTCCCGTTGAGCATCTTTACGGGGATCGGTTGTGATCCCGGTGGCGGCGTTTTTAGACCAGAATCGGCTACCCGATCCTGTTAAAGAAATTTCTTTACCGGGATCGGAGATTACTGTGCTGTATCTATAGTGATTTGTTACCGGGATCGGAGCGATCCCGATTATCTGAAATGGGACGGCCGGCCCCGTTCCCAAAAATTTGGTCAGCGAACACCGGGAGCACGTTGTGATCCCGGTAAAGCAAAAACGCTTTAACGATATCACAACGTGCTCCCGTTATCCGTTACCGGGATCACAACGTGCTCCCGGTGTACCTGCCGGGATTGGGCATCCCTTTATCCCGTCGGGATCGGTACCATGGTCGAACGGGAACGAAAGGGATATATGAAGCGTAAACTCCGAAATTTTTGAAGAATTTATTACTGTTTTCCACTATACTACAATTAATTGTAGTATAGACCAAATTGTAGTATAGTATAGTATAATACTACAATTCCGGTCTGAATTGTAGTATAGTGTGCTATACTATACTATACTATACTATTATACTACAATTCATTATAGTATAGTAGGACACGTTGCGTCAAACCCAACGCCTTGCAGATGGCAGATATCCTGCTAATCGTCAGCGACTACTGTGACGGCGGTTCGCCGCTCAAGTTTCTGCAAGACAGCGAATGCGCGGAGGAGCCACAGGCCGCAATCCGGCTGTCACAAGTGTCGGCCGGCTAGCGCCACCTGCACGAGAACCACATCGCCCTCCCAGTCGTTGGCTCGCGAATTGCCCGTTGTGCCATGTTGGCCACTTCGCTGCGTGCTAATTGTAGTTCAGCTAACTTGAGGCTCTTCCAGAAACGAAGACGAGACCCCGAGTTGTTGCTCTAGCATCAGATGCATGACGGGGGCGCTTGACGCCGCGCAGGAAGCGCAGAACAACTGCCAGGGTTGCCTACGCTACTTGAGAACGGGGTTGGCCTTGGCGAAGGAGCATTACACCGATGGGGACCTGGAGTCTTTCTCCGCGACCATCTATTCCATGGGCTTCGAGGCTGGCGAAGTGAGTACAGTACCGGGCAGAGCCCACGCTATATCCCGGGGCGCTTGGACCCCGGGGCGCGCCCCGGGGTCCTTAGCGCCCCAAACGAATATCAGGCGTTTGGGTCATTGAGCATTGCTGGCGCCGCGGCTAAACGTGGGGCACTCTGTCATTTACGTGTTTCAAGTGGTGGCGACAGTGGGAAGTCCCTGCCAACGACGAAAACGTCGCGGGGCCCTTTTGGGGCGCTAAGGATCCCGGGGCGCGCCCCGGGATCCTATGTAGCGTTGGCTCTGACCGGTACTGTACATAGATGTCATAGGGGCGATTGCTCCCGAGGCTAGGGGGGGGGGGGGGGGGGGGGTGGTCATTCTCAGAACCGCTAGAAGAATTGACAACGTTTTGGAAAGGCGCCTGTGCGCTACAGACAGACGTCGACTTCTGTGGCAGTGAGAGCGGTGTGGTGGACGGCGGTTTGGGAGAGATCACTGAGAACTACATACGTCGCCGAGTTGTGAAGCATCACAGTGCCATGCGTGCGACTCACCAGTGTCTTCTTTCTTCAGGTTGGTCCAATGGGCACACCAAATGCCGTGCCGGTCACACTTCTCAATCGGCAGAAGTGACTGGCGGTCTGACGAAGAATCGGTCCCTAAAACGCCTGCAGCTTCTGTGGACGCTGCCGTGGCCCATCGGCATCAGGTTCCCCACAATGAAGACGCTGGTGTCCCTGCAGCTGCTACCCGCATGTGCGTCTACAGTAGAACGGGGATAAGTTCGGACTTGTAAAACGTTTGGATATTGCGGACAGTAGCCCATTGTCCGAACTTTACACACTTCTCAAGTCACATTCATCGACACAAGAACAGCGCGCGCAGAATAAACCCATACACAGTACACACAGGTCTCTATAGCTGTCCTCCAGGCTGCATCTCCGAACTCTGCCTTCTCTTCACGCTCGACATCTTCTTGACCGTCACAGTGAGGTCTCCGAACAGGTTCTTCGTCTTCATGTAGCCGGCGCGGCCCAACTTGTGCGCGCAGAAGCGCAGCACCAGGATCAGCAGCTTGACCATTGTCACGATGCTCAGCCCTATGAAGAGCCCCACGTGGCCGCCCATCTCGCCCACGAACGAGGTGAAGGTGAGCGCCCGCTCCTGCGCAGAAAACGGTCGCCATACGTGTAGCCGCCAACCGGGGAGAGGGGGGGGGGGGGGGTATAGGACCCCTCAGGGGGGGGGGGGGAAGGTCGAGGGCCCGGAGGGGGGTCAAATGACCTAGAAATTTTGCCAAAAAAGTACCAAAAAATGAAAAAATTCTGCAAACATAGTCCAAAAAGTGCCAAAAATCGCTTAATTTTGGTCAAAAACGTCCAAAATATAGCGCTGCAGTCGAAACTTTTGCTATTTTTAAGCGCCGCAGGCGAAATTTTTGCCATTTTTAAGCGCCGCAGGCGAAAATTTTTGAAAATCCTAGGTGGGGGGGGTCTTTTGGGAAGTAGGGGGAGGGGGTGCCTGGGGGGAGGGGGGATGGGGGCACCTCCAGTTAGGGGGGGGGGGGGGGGCTTACCCCCCCCCCCCCCCATGCCCCCCCCCCCCCCCCCCCGGCTACACGTACCGGTATGGTCGCGATACGTGTATGTAGAGGCAGGCAAGAGAGTGGACTGACTCGCTCGATCAATGACACTCCTAGCCATCCAGGGCGACCAATAGAAACTCAATTTTGTATCAGTTTCAGTTACAATTGTGATGCTGGCCGAGTTTCAGTATCAGTTATGCCGCCTTCCGAGTTTCAGTTTCAGTAACTGAAACTGAGTTTCAGTTATTGGAAGTCTAGAAGTCACAATAACCATGATTGGGACTAAGAGAAATTTGTTAGCATTTGCTGTTTTCTGTAATCAGTGCAGCCTAACCTTAATTATGACCAAATGTTCACTCTTAGATGTCAAATTTCGCAAGAATTTTTGTGAAAGTGCTATATGTCAGTTGTCGCAAAATTTCAGCGTTCAATAACTGAGACTAAACTGTGAGTTTCAGTTTCAATTTCACGTATGAAATTCAGTCCTTGCAGTTTCAATTCAGTTTCAGTTAACCGATTGTAACTGAAACTGAAACTATAGTTTAGGATTCTTGTATCCATACGTGTAACCGGGGGGGGGGGGGTAAGCCCCCCCCCCCCAAAGCCGAAAGTGTACCCTTCCCCCCATACTCCCCCCCCCCCCCCCTCAGGTACCCCCATCCCGCCTTCCCCAAAAGACCCCCCCTAGAATTTCAAAAATGTTTGCCTGCGGCGCTTAAAAATGGCAAAAATTTCGCCTGCGGCGCTTGAAAATACAAAATTTTCGCTTGCGGTGCTATATTTTGGGTGTTTTGACCAAAATTAAGCGATTTTGGCACTTTTTGGCCTATTTTAGCAAAATTTTCTTATTTTTTGGTACTTTCTTGGCAAAATTTTTAGGTCATTTGACCCCCCCCCCCCTCCAGGGGCCTCAGACCCCCCCCCCCCCCTGAGGGGTCCTTTTCCCTCCCCCCCCCCCCCCCCCCCCCGGCCGGTTGGCTCTTACACGTATGCTTGTATCCATCTCCCAGCACACACCTGCTCAATCTCGACGACGTTGAGATCGTCGAAATACAAGACGGCAATGACTAGCTCATCGAAGTTGGTGGCGACGGCACTTTGAGGCCACGTGTGGTGCCGCAATTTACGGGCCTGCTCCTCCCCGCGCGTTCTGCGCTTGTTCGGGAAACGGCGCTTCTCGGCTAGGTCTGAATGTGTCTTGTGCAGTTGAAGCGTTAGGTATTCAAGAGAGAATTGTAATAACGACGCCATAGCAATGTGGAAATCCATGCGAGGCGATGACAGTGAAAGTACATGGTTGCGGTGAATGACACGCTAGGCCACCTTTTCTCCAGTGACCACACGTGCTCTCGCAGTCGGCGACGCTGTTGTAGTGATTGGACCCTTTGCCGCAACCCCGAAAGAGAAACGACTCGCAGGTTCCGGTTGTTGCATCGAAGTAGAACTTGGTGACGCTTCGGCAAGTGTCGTTGGTGTGGTGCCCAGCGGAACCGTTGAAGCGAAGGCAGTCTGGGGAGCCTGGAAAGCGAAACGCGGGTGCTGGCATGCTACAATCACAAGGTATCGCATTCAAGGGACGCCGCATGTATTGCTTTGCCTCAGGCGCTATGTCCTCCTTCCCCCCCCCCCCCCCCACGTGCTCCAACTAGTCGAACTTTTGTCGCTTAGAGGAAGACGGCGCATAGTTCAGCCAGGTTGGCCAATAGAAACTCAAACTAGTTTCAGTTTCAGTTACAATCAGTTAACTGAAACCGAAACTGAATCGAAACTCGCACGTATTCCATAACTGAAACTGAAACTCACAGTTTAGTTTCAGTTATTTGAATGCCAAATTTTGTTGAAATTCAGCAGATTTTTATAAAATTCTAGCCGAATTCTTCTGCTTATGTAGACGTTTTGTTCATATGTGGGACCAAATATGAAAGGACGCCTTTCCAAGTTTAGAAATCGCTTCTTTGACTGCTAAATTTCATCTCACTAGAATGATTCTGAGCAATTCTTTGTGACTTTCTGAGCCATCAATAACTTAAACTCAGTTTCAGTAACTGAATCGAAACTCGCGCGGATTCCGTAACTGATACTGTAACTGAGACTGAAACTCAGCCAGCACTATAATTTTAACTGAAACTGAAACTATAATGAGTTTATATTGGTCACCCTGAGATCAGCTCACCCGTCGAGCACGCCCCTTGGCAAGCGCTCAGTTTCTGCTGTAGGCGGCCGTTTGAAGCGACCGCGTTAGCCTCGGCGCAGTCGGCAGACTCGGATCCGACAATTTCGCATTCCTTTCTCTCGGGGGAATACCTAACGAATGGTTGACAGGCTCCTTGCGCCTTTGGCCCCAGGCAGCTGGCGTATTGCTGAGTGGCCGCTGAAAGAATGATGAAAATTGTCCCGGGCACAATCCAAAATTCACAAAAATTAACCACGAAGTCACGGCTTCGAAAACATTCACACTTGAAATTACCGAAACTGCCGAAACTTAACAAATCTATGTATATTGCTTCTGTGTTGTTTTGCATCTATCTGTAACTCGTTGTCCAAATTTCCCGTGCACCTTGAATATTTACAGCTACCTAAGTTCGTACTAATGGTTAGTGCAGTTTGTACCCCAGTGTACCGTACAGTGCCAAATAGCATACCCGGGTATACTATTCGGAAATAGGGTTTTGCTCGACAAAAGTGTGATCCTAATAGTATACCCGGGTATACTAATTGGCACTGACTCCAGATAATAACCAGTTCCCATTCTTCACTCTCCTGAGCATTTCTAGCTATAGTGTTGAGCTTTCGAAACTACCTTCTTGCTTGTGCGAGGCATTTCAGTGCTTGAGAATGCAATATGTCGACAAACTGCCTTGCCTTTGCCTCAAATTGTAGCACTTTAAACAGGTTAATCAACACAAATTTGACGTGACAGAGAATATTTTTGCGACTCCAAATACAGGGTTTTTTTAAATGAGTGTTTTTCGTTCGGCCCGATTTTGTATAAAACAGCAGCCGATATCGATAAAATTTTAACACAATATTAGAAAGGCTTTGGCATTTTGTATGTTAGGTGCCCACACTGCCCAGCTCAATTGGTCCTGTAATGCACAAATTACAGGGTGTCAAAGTTGAGGTCGAAAATCTCACAATCGGCCGACTTGAAGCACGATAACTCACACTTGCTTTCGAATTTTTGGACGCGGCAAATTGCATCTGAAAGGCCTTTAAACAAGCTTTAATTTGCCGCAAGAACCAACTTTCCACGTTGTCTAACGGCCGAACTGCAACTAGTCAAAATTTTCGATAACGCGTTATGGAGCGGCGCAGGCCGTTCGCTGAGAAAGGCGGCCTCTGATCCGCGCTAAGAATTTCGACGCGCTGTAGCTCGGCCGTTAGACAACGTGGAAAGTTGGTTCTTGCGGCAAATTAAAGCTTGTTTAAAGGCCTTTCAGATGCAATTGCCGCGTCCCAAAATTCAAAAGCAAATGTGAGTTATCGTGCTTCAAAGTCGGCCGATCGTGAGATTTTCGACCTCAACTTTGACACCCTGTAATTTGTGCACTATAGGACCAATTGAGCTGTGCACCTAACACACAAAATGCCAAAGCCTTTCTAATATTGTGTTAAAATTTCATCGATATCGGCTGCTGTTTTATACAAAATCGGGCCGAACGAAAAACACTCATCTAAAATAACCCTGTAGTCCCCGGGTGCCAATTAGTATACCGGGGGTATACTATTTGGGGGGGGGGGGGGGGGTATACTATTTGGGGGGGGGGGGGGGGTATACTATGTATTTGGCACTGTACGGTGCTCAGCATCGCGTGGCAAACCCTATGCAGCAAACTGTTCGAAACCTGCGCAAGTCGCGTTGCACTCTTCTTCGCTGGCGAAGTTGTTATTGTTGCGCTGACAGCCGTTGTAGACGAACCTCTTACAGACGCCGTCTTTGGAATCGTAGCGAAAGCGGGTGGCGTTCTTTGTGCAGACGAAACTGGCGTAGGGCTCTAGCGATTTGGTCTCTTGACGAGCATAGTCGGCGAAACATTTGAAGACTCCGATGTCTTCTAAAATTAGTAGAGACAATTTCAAACCGCAAGTACCTATTGTACCATACCAGTATTTAGACCGTTGCCAGGGTATGTAGATTGTTTGCATTACGCAGTTTATGGTCGACTAGTGATGGCAATTTCCAAAATTTGGAAACTGGGTAAGTACAGGTAAGTACACCCAGTTTTCGATAAAGCTGGGTAAGTAAAAGTAAATTTACCCAGTTTTGACCCAGTATTTAAAACCGGGTAAAACTGAATACCCAGTTTATTTTAGCAATTTCTGAGTAAGTAAAACTGGGTACGGCCAATTATGGTGAATCCAAAACTGGCTAAGTAAAACTGGGTATACCCACTTAAAATAAACTGGGTAAAACTGGGTAAGTACTTACCAGTTTTGGGTTGCCATCACTATGGTCGACAATGCGTCCAACTTTTGGAAGGCTAGAAAACGTAACTGGGTGACGACAACTTAGCACCAATTGGCTAACTGCATAATTTGGCATTCAATGTGACAGGGTGGCCGGCCAATTGAAATTTTAACTGGCCACTAGTGGTGGCAGCTTGAAACTAAGTAAGTACTTACTTAGTTTTACTTAGTTATTTTGAAACTGAGTACTTAGTTTCTTACTTACTTAGTTTAATTTTTGGAAAACTAAGTATACTTACTCGTACTCTTACTTAGTTTTCCAGACCCGTACTTACTTAGTTTTTCGAAATTTACTAAGTACTTTTCCATACTTACTCAGTTTTGCTTAGTTTATAAAAACTAAGTAAGAAACTAAGTAAACCAAATTCTTGGCATTTTGGCCTATTTTGGCGCAGTATATTCGCACGTCGCAGGTTTTACCCTGGCTTTTCTACTATGAGTTACTTAAAGAAAGTCAAAATTACCAAATAATTTCTCTTTGAGACCATTTGCGGTCCTGCCCGCCTCGAGTTAATATTTTACCTAGGTTTATAAGGCTATTTCTACGTCTATTATGGAATGTTTGCTTACTTAGTTTACTTACTTAGTTTACTTAGATTTTTCGAGTACTTACTTAGTTTTGTTAGAAACTAAGTAAGTACGCTTTACTTACTTAGTTTTACTTAGTTTTCTGAACAAGCTTTGTCTAAAAACTGTGGCACCACGGTGGCATCAGTGCAAACTTGAGAGCGTATGCGCGATAATGTGCACTGGATAGTGAAGTGCCGCTAGACATTTAGCCGACAATCTGGTGGAGTATAGCCGCAATTGGTCTTGGATTTGTTCGTGGTACCTGATCCACATATGGATCAGAAGATTCGCCGCAGGCATACTTTGCGCTTATAATTGTGGCAACTGATCCATAAATGGATCAGAAAAATTCGCCGCAGGTACACAGTGCAATAAAAGTGTCTAAATGAGACGACGCCTATTGAAAAGGGTATAAATGGGACGACGCCCTATTGAAAAGGGTATAAATGGGACGACGCCATATTCTTTTGGGATTAGTGCTCGATGCATCCACACCAAGATATGTTGAAATCTCAGCTGCTTGGAATTGTCGAAATTTAGAAATTCTGACAAAAACGTTGAAAATATACCTAAATTCTTTAATTATAAAGTCTAGAACTATTTGGTAAATACTTGGCAGGCAATGCTCGACTCATCTGTGCAACGAAATTTTAAAATTTATGCTGTTTGAAATTATCGAAATTTGGGGATTTTAACAAAATCCTTGAAAATATCCCAAAATTCGCTTATTAAAAAACTCAGAACGAGTTGCTAAATACTTGACAGCCTATGCCCGACACAACCATGTAAAGAAATTACAAAATTTCAGCAGTCTGAAATTGTCGAAATTTGGGATTTTTGACAATATTTTTAAAAATACCCCTAATTTCGTTAATTATAAAATCTGAAACTATTTGATAAATACTTGGCAGACTATGCTCGACCCATCCGTGAAAAGAAAATTTGAAATATAAGCTGTTTGAAATTGTCGAAATTTGTGAATTTAAAAAAGACCCTTAAAAATATCCTAAATTTCGTTAATTATATTCGCTGAAACTATTTGCTAAATACTTGGCAGACTATGCTCGACGCATCCGTGCAAAGACATTTTGAAATTTAAGCTGTTTGAATTTGTCATAATTTGGGATTTTTTACAAAAACCTTGAAAATATCCATAATTTTGTTAATTATAAAATCTGAAACTATTTGATAAATACTTGGCTGACTATGCTCGACACATCCGTGAAAAGAAATTTTGAAATATAAGCTGTTTGAAATTGTCGAAATTTGAGGATTTTAACAAAATCCTTAAAAATATCCTAAATTTCGTTAATTTTAATTGCTGAAACTATTTGCTAAATACTTGGCAGACTATGCTCGATACATCGATGCAAAGAAGTTTTGAAATATAAGCTGTTTGAATTGTTCAAAATTTGGGAATTTTGACAAAAACCTTGAAAATATCCCTAATTTGGTAAATTCCAAAATCCGAAACTATGTCACAAATTCATCGCGTCTTACGCCCTTTCCATTTCAGCAAAAACTTTGCCGATACGACTTGTAAATAGAAGTGTCATTTTTGACATTTTCATATTTTAATTGTAAATATCTCGAAATAGGGAAATTAGCAACAGAAACGGACATCGACACGTTACTCAGCGCATTCGACTCCATTGGGTGGCACTAACCGCCATGTCTAGTTTTGTGACACAGACACACACACACACAGACAGACAGAAACACGAACGGACAATAGCGTCCGTATATATACTCGCCGCGCTGGGGCGCGGCAAAACAAGCTGTGTGTGTAAAAAGTTCAACCTACACTTTGTGTCTGTCAAATTTTGGTGAGCAGTATAGTGAACTTTATACACATCGTTAGCCGCATCTGGAGAAAGTGTCTTGAGAACGTGTACCTTAATAGCAAGTGCAGCTATCCCCACGATACGGTTGTCTGTACAGCTGATCTAAAGCTCAGTGATATCGCCGCGTTCGCTATATGTTATCGGCATGATACGACGCCGTTTATCTGATGTTTCCTACCGTGTGAAACCGTCACATCCAACAAAAAACTTGCCAACAGTGTGGCCTGGTCGTTCTTCATCAGGAATTCCCCTTGGCGTACGACTTCTACGTTAACATTCATGGAAAACCAAAGCTTTGGCGATTTATAACATTTTGACATTTCTGTCAAGATTTGATCATTTCTGTCAAATTTAGTACTCGCAAAAATTTCTTGTATGCCACTAATTATCCGCAGTCTCTGTGCTTGCCATTTCTGAAGAAATTTCGCTGCTAGCCCATCAGACGAAAATGTCGATTTTGACATCTTTGTAAATTTAGTTCTAAATATCTCGAAATTGCAATTTATTAAAACTGTAAAGCTGTGTCTCAAATTCTTATTGACTTACGACCTTACCATTTCTGCATTCACTTCGTCAATAGATGACGTTATATTTTTGTTAATTTGGAGAATTTTTGACAAATAATCGCGTATTTCTACTAAATTCCACATTTTCAAAAAATTTCTGTTGTGCTACAAATTATCCGCTGTCTGTGCCCTTTCCATTTCCGAAGAAATTTCGCCGCTAGCCCATCAAACGAAAATGCCGATTTTGACATTTTTTTCATTTTAATTCTAAATATCTCGAAATGGCAATTTACGAAAACTGTAAAACTATGTCACAATTTCTTATTGACATAAGGGCTTACTATTTCTGCATTCAAATTCGTCAATAAATGACGTTCTATTTTTGTCAATTTGTGTAATTTTGACAAATAATCGCGTATTTCTATTAAATTCCACATTTACAAAAAATTTCTTTTGTGTTACAAATTACCCTCTGTCTACGCCCTTTCCACTTCTGAAGAAATTTCAATTCTAGCTCATCAGGCGTAAAAGTCGATTTTCGACATTTTGGAATTTTAATTGCGAATATCTCGAAAATGCGAAATTAGCAACACAAACGGACATCGGATCCGTACTCAGCGACCTCGACTCTACTTGACCACATAGGTCACATATCTTACTTCGGTGCCACGGACGGACGCACACACACACACACACACACACACACACACACACACACACACACACACACACACACACACAGACATTGTCATCCGTATATATACACCTCGCCGCGCTGAGGCGCGGCGAAAAAACTAAGTACTTACTTAGTTACTTACTTAGTTTTATTTTTGGGAAATTGCCACCACTACTGGCCACTCATTTTCAAGTTTAGCACCTGCCACATTTAGCTTGAATCAAAGCAAGCTTCTCGCGTGGTGCGAAGTAAACTGTTCTAAATTCTCAGAAAGAGAACCTGCGCAATTCGCGAGGCACTCGTAGCGCGAAGCGAAGCGGTTGCGATTGATGGCCATATTCCAAGCCATCAGTGAACTCGTCACGTCGGACGTTCTGCAGGGAAAATAATTCTCAGACACGCAGTCCCCCTTGAACCAGTCGTAGTACCAGACGTTAATCGGAGCGGCGCTTTTGTTGCGGTAGCAGCCGCGATCGAATCGATGCCAGCAGAGGTTCTCTGAAAGGTTGAGGTGTGAGAGATGAGTGAGGTTTTCTTTCAAGTGCCGCTTCGCGAGCAGCTCTGAAGGAAGGTTTGATTTGAATCGCTACTGAAACGGCGGCCTTACTAGGTAGCGACCGTAACTCAGCTAGCGCTTGTCGTCTGTGAACTTTGCGTGCAAAATATAGAAATTAGGTAGCTAGTCATCGTGATACTTCACGTATTCAATTACAAAGTCTACATCCTTGCGAAATAGAATTAATAACTCGATTACTGTAACGCACCTTGCGGCAAAGGAGGTCGAGGCATTCGCTTTCCTTTCGCGCTCTCCTCCGGGACGAAGAACGGGGCGATTCTCGGCTTCATAAAAGTACTCCGAGTGATTCGAAAGTCGTAGGTCGTCGTTCTGCAGGGAGGCAGGCAGGCGGCGGCGCATCTCTTGACCCTCTCCTTCAGTCGAGGGGAAGACGGCGCTTCCTTGTAACATCTGGCGCCCACGTCGCAAAACGAGCGCGACGCCACGTTGCCTTTCAGGAAGTGTCTGTCGACGGTGGAGCACAGGCATTCTTCCAACAGAGCCGCCTGATAGCAGTCGTCCTGGCACAGCTCGCGCGAGTACTCGACCTCGTCGACCGAGACGTTGTAGGCCTATACGCGTTGGTGCGCAGCTGTTGACAACTTGGAGGGAGGGAGGGAGGGAGGGAGGGAGGGAGGGAGGGAGGGAGGGAGGGAGGGAGGGAGGGAGGGAGGGAGGGAGGGAGGGAGGGAGGGAGGGAGGGAGGGAGGGAGGGAGGGAGGGAGGGAGGGAGGGAGGGAGGGAGGGAGGGAGGGAGGGAGGGAGGGAGGGAGGGAGGGAGGGAGGGAGGGAGGGAGGGAGGGAGGGAGGGAGGGAGGGAGGTAGGGTAAATTAGAAAGAGCACGGGAGTTGGCGCACCGTCAGATCTGGCAGCGACAGGGGATCCTCCTCCAAATCCAGGCATTGCGATTCCTTCCACTGGGCCAGTTGAACGGCGCGCTTCCTCAGGCCGATATCGTTGTTCTGCCCCACCTCCAGGACAAAGGAGGCGCTGTGCAACCAGAACGGTCGTTTCTCATTGATGGAAACCTGAAACGGCGCGACTGCCGCCATAATGCAGTGGGGTGATGTTTGGCTGTTCCGCAGCAGCAGCGGAACCTTGGGGGAGGGGGCGGTGGGGAATACGGTACGTGGAAGTGGGCTAAAGCAGCAGAGCAGTTCACCTGAACCACGAATAGATGTGTAAGTGCTAAAACTCGATTCACGCCTTGCAAACTGGCAAAGTGCAGAATCGCAGCTTTAGAAGTAAACGTTTCCACATTTCTTGGGTTGGGGCAGGGCAGGGGTGACCATAGAAACTGAAACTAGTTTCAGTTTCAGTTTCAGTATCTATAAATATACTGAAACTGAAACTGAAACTAAAATGGTCAGCTATATTGAAACTGAAACTGAAACTGAAACTCCGCAAAAGGAATCAGTATTAGTGCAATACTGAAACTAGTTTCAGTGCGCACTACTGAAACTAGTTTCAGTTTCAGTTTCAGTGTTTGAGGCGTATGTTTGGTTCATCTTAGGTTGATTCGGCACTTTGCTTGATTGACAATGACGAAAAAACGTTGAATGCACCTTATGTATGGTAATCAGCAACGCATCCATGCGAGATTGCACGTGCGCTTTACAGCCGCGAACAGCGTACTTATACTGAAACTCAGTTTCAGTAACTGAAACTGAAACTCAAGAAAATTCTTTACTGAAACTGAAACTGAAACTAGAAAGAAAACTGGTACTGATACTGAAACTGAAACTGAAACTAAATCAGTTTCTATGGTCACCCCTGGGGCAGGGAGCGGGCGACGGAATGGACGAGGCGTTATTCCAATCGCATCGCATCTACTACTCTCAGGGCGAGCTTGCGCTTACCAAAACGTTGTCCAGAAGGTTCTGCTTCATCCCCAGCTTGGGGTAGGCCGTGTCGTGCCGCATGGACATCGTCACAATCAGGCCCGCGTAGAGCATCCTCTCGATGGGCGGGCGCTGCTTCTCCCCCTTCGCGATGATTCGGTAGCAGGTCTTGAAGCGGCTGCCGATCTTGTAGCTGTAGCTCTTCCACGTGCAAGAGACGTTGTAGAATCGGAAGTCGCACTTGATGAGCCGCGGCTCGAATCTGGTGGCCTCGCGGAACTCCTCGAAGGAGTGGGGCCGACGGGGGAAGAATTGGTCGACCTCTGAAGCGAGTTGGGGTCAGGGGTGACCATAGAAACTGATTTAGTTTCAGTTTCAGTTAAAATTATGGTGTTGGCTGAGTTTCAGTTTCAGTTATGAACTCCGCGCGAGTTTCGATTCAGTAACTGAAACTGAGTTTCAGTTATTGAAGGTTCAGAAAGTCTGACAACGAATTGCTCAAAATCATTCTTGTGGGATAATATTTAGTCGACAAAGAAGCGATTTCAAAACTTGGGATGGCATCCTTGTACATTTGCACCTAAATATGATCAAAACGACTGCATATCTAGAAAATATTGGCTTGAATTTTATGGAAATCTGCTAAACTTCGGTAGAATTTAACATTCAAATAACTGAAACTAAACTGTGAGTTTCAGTTTCAGTTTCAGATATGGAATTCGCACGAGTTTCGATTCAGTTTCAGTTTCAGTTAACTGATTGTAACTGAAACTGAAACTAGTTTCGCGACTTGAATTCTCAAAACTCTACAGCTTGCACAGTTTCCTACTCGATTATGGTAAATACGAATGGGCCTTTAGATTGTCTCTGAATTGGATTGCAGCGCTGATGGGTGCCTTTTCAAGATGACGAGAGCCACTGTTTACTGCCGTGGCGCAAGTTTGATCCATCTGGGTACTCACCTCTCTCAGTCTATCAATTCTCAACAAGTTTGCCCCTGAAATTGTCTTGTCAGCACCAAATTGTAGCACATTGGGTGATTTCGTTACACAATGAAGAGGACAATTTAAGGACAAATTAAGGACAATTTACTAATTTGTCCCAACCACTCATTTAAATTGTCTTGTCTTTGACTTGTCTTTCCAACAACCCGGGACAATCCAAATTGTCTCGTCTTGTCGGACACTAGAAGTACGTACGTATACATGTTACGTCCACTTTCCGCATTCGTCCAGAAGCCGCATAATGCGGATTCTGGACGCGTCGGCGTCCAGTTTCCGCATAATGCCGTTTCTGGACGACACGGCGTCCAGTATACGCATTGCAAAGAAGAGGCATGCATCACCGTCCATGCGTAATCTGAACGTCCAGAATCAGCATTTCTTTGCTATCATAACGGAGGCGCACAGCAGGCCTGAGCAGGGGGTGAAGTAGATGGAGGAGTGTTCACCCCACTTGCAGTTTGCACTAAAACTCGGCCGGCGTCGCGCCTGGCGGGTCGAAAACTGAGGCTTAGCGCGACCACCAACTTCAGGGCGCGCTCCGCGCGCCCTGAAGTCGGTCACCGGTCGCGTTAAGCCTAAGCTTCGACCCGCCAGACTGCGACGCCGACTGACTCTTGTGCAGCGTGGGCGCAGGGCGAGCCTAAGCATAGCCTCATTTCAAACGAAAATCATACTTTCAAAACATTGTAATCAATCAAAGAATGCGTATTCTTGACGTCCAAGTTACGCATATAGAGCCAGGAGCATGCTTCTCCTTCTCCAAAGCGGATTCTGGACGGCGCCGCGTCCACAATCCGCATTATGCGGAAACTGGACGCGTCGCCGTCCAGAAGCCGCATATGCGGATTCTGGACGAATGCGGATTCTGGACGTCACATACATACCTTCGTTTCCCTTGTACTTGGGAAAGGGCTCCACCACACTCGCCATATCTGGCGGCATGTCTTTCATCTTGTCCAGCAGAAGCGGCCCTATCACTGAGCGGGAACCGGCGTAACCGCCGTGCGACGTGGCGCCGACGCGATCGTCCACCCAATCGGTGTCGTATCCACTGGCCAGGAGTTTCTGACTGAAAATGTCACTCTGATTCAGCACCTCTGCGTCATTGGTGAGAAAGAAGCGAGCGCCATTGCTTAGAAAATTCCAGAGAGGACAAAGACAAAGACAAGACAATTTAATATTTGGGGTCAAGGACAAAGACAAAGACAAGACAATTGGTAAAATCCCGGGACAATGGCATGTCTGGTCAGTTGTCTCAGAGAGTTTAACTCAGCTAACAGTAAGTCGCTTACTTGTCCAGCAAGACAAGGCAATTTTGATTATTCTTTGAAAGTTGTAAACCCTGTATAACATAAAATTATAATAAAGGAAAGTGTTTTGTTTGGCAAAATGTGGATAGTGTAACAAACTTAGAAAACTAATCCCAGTTCCTTGCGAGGATAATGCAAACACAAAGACAAACAAAATATTGAGTAGCGACAAACCAGTAATTTGTCCTTAAATTGTCCTTAGATTGCCCTTTGCGTCAAGGACCAGAAACGATGCTTCCTTGCTCCTCACAGTGCTGCATGTTGTATGCAGCGTTGTGGCTACTAACAACCCTCATACATACAGTACGTATGTACGCCCCTCCATCTTCGCCACACGACCTCAAAACCACCGTAAGCTCCCTGGCATGTGGCCTCTACCTTCTGCTACCTCACTCACCTAATTTCTTGCTACCTAAGACACCAGTAAGACGGTAATGTGACGTTATACCACGAAAAGTAAGTCGTTATACCACGGTTTGAGTCGTCATACCACAAAAAGTGCCGTTATACCACGAGTGCCGTTATACCACAGGTTTGTGACGTTATACCACACGGTTGTGACGATATACCACACGGTTGTCGGACACCCTTTGTGGTATAACGTCACAAACCGTGGTATAACGACCCTTGTGGTATAACGACACTGAATCAATAAGACTGCTGCGGCGACGACTAACAAATTGTACGCACGTGTCCGTCTGCAGGTGGGGACAGAGCAGCACTTCTGGGAACTCCAGCGACCCGGGGTCGTAGACCAGTCGGTACTCTGTTAGGATGGGCCGCTCCACGAAGGCGGCCACCTGGTCCACGATGAAGTAGCCGCAGAGGATCAGAGCGGCCACCACGACCACAGTCCAGAGCAGCTTCTCCACGCAGCTCTCGGCGTGGTACCACTCCGAGACGCCGTGGATCTCGGACTCCTCCAGCAGCTGGGACAGCGTCACGTGACCCTTCTTCTTTGGATCTTCCGGGCCTTGGGCGGGGTCGTCTGGCTGCGAGGGAGTTTGGAACCATACGTGTAACCGGGAGGGGGGGGGGGGTATGGGGGGGAGGGTAAGCCCCACCCCCCCCCCCCCTAGCCGAAAGTGTAGCCCCCACCCCCCCCCCCAGGTACCCCCCTCCCGCCTTCCCCAAAAGACCCCACTGCCTAGACTTTCAAAAATTTTCGCCTGCGGCGCTTAAAAATGGCAAAAATTTCGCCTGCGGCGCTTGAAAATAGCAAAATTTTTCCCTGAGGCGCTATATTTTGGACGTTTTTGACCAAAATTAAGCGCTTTTTGGCACTTTTTGGCCTATTTTTGCAAAATTTCTTATTTTTGGTACTTTTTTGGCAAAATTTTTAGGTCATTTGACCCCCCCCCCCCCCGCCCCTCCAGGGGCCTCAGACCCCCCCCCGCCCCCCCTGGCCGGTTGGCGCTTACACGTATGTTTGGAACGTGCCTTAGGCTTGCAGTATGTTTCAAACTTCAAACTCACCACGCGACACGCGGCGGTGTTGGAACGATCGTCGTAAACACGCTACTTGCTACATTACTTACACCGTGTAGTAGAGCTGCAATGATAGCGCTAATCGGTGCTACGGTAGCCCCATAATCTAGCGTAGGCCAAGTATAAGGTGTTGCAGAGCTCCCAAAGTTCAGAAGGTTGGACCTACGCTTGGCTATGTATACGTGACCACAATTCGGCCAGGGGCGTTGCATTGCAGCGCGCTCATGCAATGCGTAGAAATTGCACATTTCTGCAACGCATTTAGATTGAGGGGTAGGTATATTTCTGATCCATAGGTACAGTACCCCTGTCGCCGTCGCCTGTGGCGGGAAGAAAATGTTGATGGCGCGCTTTCTGCGCACGTAGCTGGCGATCGCCCGGTCGACCTTCGCGTCGACGGTCTCGTACAGCTTCTGCTGACGCCGCTTGACCTGCTGCTTGGTATAGACGCCGGCCACCACCTTTGCGAAGCGATCGACTGCCATCTGAGTTGATGGCGTGTCCACGGACGGGTCTGAAATAAAAGGAGAGCGAAGTAGAGATGTATTTTGCCACGTACCCTCAACCCCCCCCCCCCCCCCACCAGACGGGGGGTTGACGTAACGCAACCCCCCGCCCCCCCCCCCCCCACCACCCCCCCCCCCACACCCCCTCCACACGTTTCATGAGCGCAGAGCTTGGGCTCAGAAGTAGTTATGGTACCGTAAAACCTCCAATAAGCGACCGCGTCGCTTATTATTTGAACCACCCCTCTAGGGGGGTCGCTTATTGGAGAATGGTCGCGGATTATAGGGGAGTCGCTGATTGCTCAATCCAATGCAAGTCTGAGTTGTCACCTCAGCATGCAACATTTTGCAATTTCTTGCATTGAAACCTGTAAGATTGGGTGCCTTGACTGACAAACCCTGACGGTTGGAGCATAATCAGACGAGCATGACTTCACACACGTTAGGTATTGAGGTTTAGAGTGCTATACTGGGTGGAACAGTGGTTAATCAAGGAATGTCGGACATGTTTTGACAGAAAATGGGGTCGCTTATTTGAGGTGGTGTCTTATCATTTCAAAACCCCTCTAGGGAGTCGCTTATTGGAGGGGGTCGCTTATTGGAGGTTTTACGGTAATTCCCGCGCCTCCCAGATATTCACGCTTTTACAGATATTCACGCGTCTCCCACCGAATTCAGGCGGCGGCCGATGGACATTGTTCCCCTGTTGGCTTCCTTCAATCGCATGGTCGCAATTCACTTCCACACGAGAAACGTCGCGAAGCTCCAGACCATTTTGGCACACTTCTGGAGTCACTGAAACTGACGCCATTCCGCTCGTCGAACGGTCTCACAACTGCGCGTAAACAAGGGACGCTTTGTGCGCTTTGAGCCTCTCTGTTTCTTGTCTGGTCGGCGGATCGGCTGTCGAAACAATTGTCCCCGCCACACTGCAACTCTGCGGAGACAGAGGTGCAGAAACTTCAGAATGCTCGCAGATCGGGTAAAGTGATATTGAGCGCGTGCGAGCAGTGTGCCCATTGTTTCAAGGTTTTGGAAATTGTTTTGTCCTTGTTCTTGTTCCAACCAAAATCTTGGAACATTGTTAACAATTTAAAGAACATTGTTCTTAAATAGTCCCAGCCCGTATAACGCTGACTCTGAACAGCTCTGGCTTGTGTAGCTGCGGTACCGAATAGCTTACAGCATTTAGAGTTTTGACGCACCACGTTGAAACATTTGCTCTTAAACTGTTCCAGCCTTCTTCCTATTATGTTCCCAGTGTGTTATGAGTGTGTCATTCTGCCATCAAAAGAAACAATCAAGGAACAATTTAAGAACAATTTTACCAAATCGTTCCAAGCAAATCCGCCAAATTGTTCTTGTTTTGTTCTTGTTCCAGAAAATATTAGAATAATGCAAATTGTTCTTGTTTTGTTAAAAATTTAGCAGGAACTTCGTTCCGGAACATTGTTCCGCCGGAACAATCGGACACACTGCGTGCGAGGCATGAATTGTTTTCCCGAGCTACATACATGTACGTACATAGGGTAGGTTTTACCCTCCTCCATATATGAGCTAACCGTAAATCTTCCAAAGCATCGACAACTGTAGGCACTGGAGAAGAAAGAGATAGGAGCTAGGTCGGTCTATCAGAAGATTTGCGGTTCCTCTGTCTATGTAGTAATTCTCCTCCCCTACCCGTAAATCTTTAAATTGGAGTGCATAGGGTCCAGGGGTGACCATAGAAACTGATTTAGTTTCAGTTTCAGTTTCAGTATCAGTTCTCATTTTAGTTTCAGTATCAGTTTCAGTTTCAGTAAGAGTTTCAGTAAGAGTAGTGCGTACTGAAACTAGTTTCACCATTGCACTAGTACTGATTCTTTTTGTGGAGTTTCAGTTTCAGTTTAAATATGGCAGACCAGTTTAGTTTCAGTTTCAGTTTTAGTTTCAGTATATTTATTGAAACTGAAACTGAAACTAGTTTTAGTTTCTAAATATGGTCACCCCTGATAGGGTCTCAAGAAGAGGGATGGGTGGGGGGGAGGAGGGTGGTCGTCGCCTTACTAGAAGAGTTACAGTATTTGGCAGATGTGCGACGAGTAACGACGTTGACGACTACACAGTTGGCAGGAGGCCACCAATGATGATGATGAACAGTGTAGAAGCGTGGCAAAATCTTTGCTCTAGTTGTGTCGGTAAAAGAGCGGTTCTCTAGTAAATTCGAGCCTGAAGTGGGTTAGAAACGCACTCAGAGCCTTGCAAGTGAAACGACTGGGTGTAGATGTATCATAATATGCGTGCTTCGTAATTTGAGGTTTTGACCGTGGCCGTGGACTGGGGAAACTCTTGCAAGGTTTCGTATTCTGGTCTCTACTGAACTCAACTCAACTCAGCGCCCCGGTAAAAGGACTAGCGATGGACGCTGTCACACGTTGTAGTACATACATTGCATGTACCAGACGAGACAACGCATAGGTGCAAGCGGGGGGGGTGGGACCCCCCTGGCCATGGCCCTCAGGAAATTTTTCCGGAGACCCCCCCCCCCCCTGGCATCCGAAATTCGGAAAAAAATCCGGAAATTTCGGAAATTTTCTTGTATTTTTGGTAGTTTTTGGCACTCCGCCGCTTGAAAAGCGAAGGAGTGCTATAGGAGCGGCAAAGCCTACAGTTAGCATGTCCGGGGCTAGCGCTCGCTACGAAGCACCTAGGGAGCCAAATTCTTTTTTTTAAAGATAGCTTATGACGACGCGCAGCGTGCTCGGGGGGTGAAAAAATTTCGGTGGTGGAAGAATTTTGCGAAAATTCAAAAATTCAAATTTTCCGGTTCAAATAAAAAAAAAGCACGCCATAACTTTCGCAAAAGTGGCTCGAATTTGATGATTTTTGGATATGTTGTAGCCCCCTGGATGCTCTTCAGAGCAAAACCGGAACGGGCTCCCTAGGTGGTCCGACGCGGAAGTACGGTAGAAAATTCGAATTTCAAATTTTTTTTCCGACGTTTAAAAAATCGTAGCTCGAGATTGCGACGGTGGATCCTCCCCATTAGAATTTTTGACCTGCACACTTCTATTACCTTTCATTCGAGACCAAAACCGCCGAGATCGGTCTTGTCGTTCGGGAGATCTGCGGTGCCAAAAGTCCCGGGTCCCGAGCGGAAAATTTGGATTTTCGACTTTGAATGGATTTTTGGGCCGGAAAGCGTGCTTTTAGCGGCAAATTGACCATTGCAACGTGTTCAGCGTCAAAAGTTGGTCTAGACGAAGCGTCTTGACCATTTTGAGGTACCGTATCCCGGCCGCGCCGAATTTTTGAATCCCGGGGTCAAATTTTCGAAATTGAGTTTTCACTTGTTTCGGGGGTTTTCGACGACGTTGAACACGAATCCGGTGTTTGTTTTGCGATTTTGAACGCCTTTACCCTGCTTTCGGCACCCGGCCGGCCAAAAATTGGGTCCCGGGGTCGAATTTTCAAAATTGCGTTGACAGTTGCGTATGGGCTTTCTGACGCCGCAGAACACGAATCCGTCGTTCGTTTATTTAGCCTGATTTTGGCCGAATACTCACGCTCTGTAAAATTTCGCGAAATTCCGAAAATACCGTCCGCCATTGATTTTGCTGCGCCTGCAGTACGCCGTCCATATAAGACGCGCTGAGAAAGGCGTCTACGCACGCGCAATAGAACCGAATTATAGGAGCGTCGTACTGTAGCACTACGGCCACCGAAGCCGTCCACCCCAGCGGGGGAGCGCCCGCTGTGTAGCGTAGATAAGGCGCGCCTGTACAATTGGGGCGCCGCTGGCATTCTACATAGTGAGTGGCTATAGGCAGTCAGCGGTCAGTACAGCCTGGTCCAACGCGTCACTTGCGCCACATCGGCCTCTAAGTGTATGGCATCTGCTTAGGCCCACCCCGGGCTATAGACACTAGTTCTACACTTGGGAACAAACAAATTTAATGGGAATGCAACACTTGTTGGAGTTTCTGTGCCCCCGTCTGCTAAAACAATCACGCGGAGTGCCTATCTGACACTCAAGGAGTGTCACGTATCACTTGTCGGTACTATTTTGTTCAAATTTTCGCCTGCGGCGTATTTCGTCTATTTATGCACAAATTAGCATGTTTTTGACCAAAATATGGCGTTTTTAGGCACATTTTTGGCTATTCTAAATTGATTTTCCGGGTACCGGGACCCCCCTCTCGAAAATTTTCCTTAAGAAGAACCCCCCACCTCCTGGCCTCCGGGTGGCCTGCACATAATGAACAATGTCACAAACAAAGTTGCGCGCACCGTCCGCCACTCTGTGATTGCGCATTTCACTTGGGCCGCTTCTTACACCGCCGCTCAATTACGCACGTCAACGCGAAACATGACGGGAACTCGTTGCTACTACGTTGAGGCTCGACTGTGCGCCGAGCAGAAGATCTCGCGACGCGTTAGCGCCTAATTTGTCCTCCTGCCTTCTCCAAGGCATTCTGTGAACTCCTGACAACGCCCTTTTTGAAGTTTGAACTCGTCTTGCGAGTACTTGGTTACTAAATGAAGCGATGTTCTGTCTAGGCAGTCACCACTGAACAAACCCGGGGTCCAAGAATGTTCTCACGCGCCTGCAATTGCGCCCTTGCGCTACACATATTGGCAGGCATTGTGTCAGGCTGTCCGGGACGCGACGCAGCTGTCAACAGTTTCGCGGGCCCGCAAGCACTGTATCAGGTCAGTGTGACAAAGACCAATACAGTGCGACTGTATTTCATGTAAAAGTGCCTAAAGGCAGAAAGAGGAATACCGCAAATCCTCCAATAAGCGCCCCCCTCGAATAAGCGCCCCCTCCAATAAGCGCCCCTCCTAGAGGAAGGTTGAATAAGCGCCCCCTCCCCCCTCCAATAAGCGCCCACCTTTTGTTAGTACCTGCAGTACTGGCACTACCATATGTGCATATCTTGTGGTCCTAACACAAGATTGGGCTACATATGACAGCACTACTACTAATTGCAGGTATTCTGATCAAAAGCTATACAGCTTAAGTCTAAAATCTATGCAGATGTGCGCAAAAACATAACAACAACGGGGAATTTTGGTGAAATTTTGGCACTCCTGAGGGGTCGAGTTAATAAGCGCCCCCTTCGAATAAGCGCCCCCCTCCAATAGGCGCCCCTTTTGGAGGTAGATTGAAAAAATAAGCGCCCAGGGCGCTTATTGGAGGTTTTACGGTATGTTCTAGGTGTGAAGCATGTAAAAGTAAGATTAAACGATATTCCTCTGGTGTAGCAAGTGCGGCGCTTCGCGCTGCCCACCAATTTGTTATATGTAGAACTACTAGTACCAGTATTGATTGAAAGAAAGCATTTTCTACTAGAAAATTATTTACACAAACTGAAAAGGTCACAACGACACGCTCGGATGTGCCGATAATGTTACCGCGTGTCGTTGCGACATTTGCGCAGTTGGTGCGTCGCGCCAACCATAATTCCAGTTTGCTTTGTCTAGTCTTCTAACAACATTCAACCAACACTCAACTCAGACAACTACACAACTACCATCAACGGACACTGGGACCCAGTCGACACCAAGTCTACTACAGCCAACTGACAGCCAGCCGACGCCTACCCTGCAACCAGCAAATACAACAACCGACCCGTACGCAACCAGCGCCCAGCCAATGGCGAACGCAACGACCACCAGTCAATATCCAACAAGCGCACTGCCATTGGGAAATACGACGACAACCAGCCAATCACCAACCAGCTCCTTGTCAACGCTCAGCCAATTATCAACCAGCAGCCAAACAACGGCCAGCCAATCAGCAACCAGCAGCCAAACAACGCCCAGCCAATCAGCAACCAGCAGCCAAACAACGGCCAGCCAATCAGCAACCAGCAGCCAAACAACGGCCAGCCAATCAGCAACCAGCAGCCAAACAACGGCCAGCCAATCAGCAACCAGCAGCCAAACAACGGCCAGCCAATCAGCAACCAGCAGCCAAACAACGGCCAGCCAATCAGCAACCAGCAGCCAATCAACGCCCATCCAACAACCAACCAATGGTCAACCAGCGCCCAGTCAACCACCAATCAACGTCCCACCAATAGCGTTCTTTGGCCAACACCCTGGCGGCGACCTACCCCCATCATTCGGCCTCCAACACTCAGCGGACAAAGCTCGCGACCCGCCTGTTACGCAAGTGACCGTCCATTCAAGTTTGGAGTTTGAAATTCTACCGTAACCCAGATTTGCGTGTTGAACACACATTTTAAAATTGCTCTACTTCAAACGACAATGCTTTCGTGATGGTTATAAGCAATTGTAGAGGTCACTACACCTCCATAGTCCATTGTAAGAGGATCAACATCGTTTGACAACAGAGTTAAATTGTGGAGCTTCTCCCCATCGCACTGTTTCGTGAGCGACCAACGTTTATTTAGCTCCCTGACATATTGTGTTAAAAGAACATGGTTTGGGCAACCGACCTTTTGCTGATTAGTAATACTCGTCGCTCAGAATATCGGAATAGGAGCGTACTATATTGGTGTCACTCGAAACCGGCGTGTCATTTACAAGCACTTACACCAACAATACATGACATACACACATGCACAATGACCTGCTCTGGCGCGAATACAGGCGGTAATCTGCTACAGTACAGTAATCTGCTACAGTACAGTATTCTGCTACAGTAATCTGCTACAGTAATCTGCTCTGGCGCCACATTTTCAGGCGAGGAACTTCGTTCGTCTGGGCGAGATCGGCGACGCTTACATGGCGCCGACGATGACGACCGATGGCTGGAGATCGCTGCTGACCAGACAAGTCTTAACGGACTCAGGTCAGCTGGTCAAACTGATGTCAGACGAGCAGTTCAACGTGTCGATGGAGGCCAAAAGGTCGCTTGTGCGATACTGCAACGGACCGGTTGACGAGAACGTGGTGAGCCAAATGTCACTGTACGTACTACTGTAATACGTACTACTGTAAGTACTGCAATAAGTCACCCCCCCCCCGCCATCCCACCCCCGCCCCTTTCGCCCAAACTTCCACGGAATTTCTCTCCATAAAGAAGACCAGTGGAAGGTGATTAATCGAAGGATTCGCGGTCCATAGTTCTTGCATCTACATACTAGCCAACCGTTACATACAAACTCAGGCAAAAATCAGCGCCGCAGACGGAAAGCGTTTTAAAGTTTGACGTATGGCTTGCGCTACGCTAATTAAGACACAATTCCGCTCTCTTTAAACAAATACTTTTGTTGTATTCTTTGAATCCTGACTTTTGAAGATTAACAGATCGCTCTCACCTCACCCTGGTCAAACCATGCGTCGCTTTTTAGGTCAACGACCCCCAGCTGGGCCCTATCATCCAAGGGGACTTCGTAATGTTCGGCTACGACCCCGCCAGCGACGAAGTGGCCGACAACACTGGCGCCGCCTACTGGCGAAGACGACGACGAAAGCGGGAACTCGTTAAGCCGAAACGACTCTGGCCCCGGGCTACTGTACCGTACATTTTCGAAAAGCGCTTCTCCTCCGAGGGAAGGGACGTGGTGAGAAGAGCGATGGACTTCTGGCGGACGAGAAGCTGCGTGCGGTTTGAAAGGGTCGCCCATGGGAACCATCTTGTGGTCACCACGGGACACTCAGGGTGGGGAAAGAGTGGAGTTTCGTTTTCGTATAGTACACGTGCACAAGTCTAAACATCTGGGGGGGGGGGGGGATGTGATGATGGAGAGAGGTAGGGGGGGGGGGGGGGGCATACGTGCAACCGGGGGGGGGGGGGGGTATGGGGAGGGAGGGGCAAGCCCCCCCCCCCCCCCCCAACCCAGGTACCCAGGTACCCCCCTCCCGCATTGGTGCAGGCCACCCGGAGGCCAGGGGGGGGGGGTTCTAGTTAAGGAAAATTTTTGAGAGGGGGGGGGGGGTCCCGGGACCAGTGAACAGCTTTTTAGAATGGCCAAAAATACGCTAAAAATGGCCTTAATTTGGTCAAAAACATGCTAATTTGTGCATAAATGGACGAAATATGGCGCCGCAGGCGAAAATTTGGACAAAATTGGACCAAAAACTACCAAAAATACAAGAAAATTTCTGAAATTTCCGGATTTTTTTCGGAATTTCGGATGCCAGGGGGGGAGTATCAGTGAAAAGTTCACTAGAGGCCAGGGTCAGGGGGGGGGGGGGGTCCGACCCCCCCCCCCCCCCCCCCGCCCCCCCCCCCCCCGCCCGCACCTATGCCCTCCCGCCTTCCCCAAGCGACCCCCCCCCCTAGAATTTCCAAAATTTTCGCCTGCGGCGCTATATTTTGGACGTTTTTGACCAAAATTAAGCGATTTTCGGCCTCTTTTTACAAAATTTTCTCATTTTTTCGCTCGGCCTCAGCCGAGCGAACCCTATCAAGAGCTCGGCGTGCGTGCGTGCGTACGTACGTACGTTCGTACGTTCGTACGTACGTGCGTCACGCTCGCTTCGGGCTTAATAACTCGCTCGTCCGACGTCGTAGGGTGGAGTTTGAGGCATCGTCGGGTAGCCTGCGGACTCCTCTCGCCATCTGAGTGTTCAAAACTGAAATAAGTTTTCAAACTCGCGCGCTACGGTATCCCAAAGTGTGGTCCATTTTTAGACAAAAGTTGACCGAACCTAGTCAAATCGCATATCAAAGTGAAGCGCTCGAGCTCCTGAGCACGAATCCGACAACAAAAAGTTTCAAAAGTTTAAATAAAGAGCTACAGTAACCAAAACGCGTCGAAAGCTGGAAACGACACGCTTGCTTCGGGCTTAATAACTCGCTTGTCTGACGTCGCTGGTTTGAGTTCGACACATCGACGGGTAGCCCTCGGACTACTCTCGCGAACTGTGACGTCGAAATAATAACAAGTTTTAAAAATTGCGCGCTACAGTATGCCGAAGTAATGCCCGCGAAGAGCCAAACTTCATCGAACCTAGTCGAATCGCATATCAAAATGAAGCGCTCGACCTCCTGAGCAAGAATCCGACAACAAAAAGTTTCAAAAGGTCAATGAGAGGGCTACAGTAACTAAAACGCGATGAAAACTGCAGATTTTGCTTTGTTATCCCTTTACAGTCCGGACCAGAATCAGGCATAGTAATTGAAATGCAAGTGTAAGTGAAAAAAATTTTTTTTTTCGGTAAGGTAACCTAATAGAAATCACCTTACCGAAAAAGTGCACCTTTTTTTCGATAATTGTGTTTTTTTTTGCCAACTTGTCTTTCAGCGAAAAAATCAATTATCAGTCATCTCAAAACCGGAAAAAAAAACACATTACCACCTGTTCACCATTGCTAATTGACAAACGATTTCTCTCTTGATAATTGGAAAGCATCTTCTTATTCGATCAGGCAAAAAAACATATTGGAGAATCATCACAAAACTGACAACATACATCCATTACTACATTGTTGACTTCTCTGATGAGGAACTAAAACTCTGGAGAGTACATTGTGCCCTTATGGTGAACATAAAACCCTCTGTATTGCTGTCTGGCGAGGCACTACAGCTCCGGAGAGCGCCGGGTGTTTTGAAAGTCCAGTCTCCCCCATCCCCAGCAAGCTGCAGCAATGCTAGAACGATGAAACTTGGAGATATGTTAGCCCAATGTGTTGTCACATCTGACTCCAAATTTCAGCACTTTAGACCCACCCACGCGGGAATGGCAGCTCGAAACGCAAGATTAGTCATTTTCTGAACCAGAAATTGACCAATTTTGCGTTTTGAGCTGCCATCCCCGCGTGGGTGGGTCCAAAGTGCTGAAATTTGGAGTCAGACGTGACAACACATTGGGCTAACATACCGCAAAGTTTCATTCTTCTAGCTTTCCTACAGCTTGCTGGGGATGGGGGAGACTGGACTTTCGAAACACCTGGTACATGTGGCCCTGCCATTCCCGCGTGGACGGGTCTAAAGTGCTGAAATTTGGAGCCAGATGTGCCAACACATTGGGCTAACATATCTCCAAATTTCATCCTTCTAGCTTTCCTCCAGCTTGCTGGGGATGGTGGGGGGGGGGCTGGACTTTGTGGTTGTGGTATCCGATTCTCTGAGTGGAACACCTGTGCTGTCACCCGTTCTATTGGCGTGCTCAAATCGGCGCCTGGTCCCATCTGGAAGCAGGGTTTATGGCACCTATCGTTTTACCGTGAAGCGCTTTGCGGTTTTGGCACAACGTTGCGCACTCACACTATACTGTTGCTGTTGCGGTAGTACTAGCGTGCTCAAATCGGCAGCTGGATTATTGAATCTGCATTGCAGCGCACTGCGGGAGGCGTTGTATAATATGACTATAGTAGGCGTTGTAAATGAAGGAGGGACGAAACATGTACCAGAGTTTTCAAAACACCATTCCCATCGCCAGTCTGACTCTGCCGTCAGGGGATAACATACCAAACTCATATTTGTTGTCTGTTGTTATCCCCTTCCCTGACGAAGGGTCGTTGAGGGCCCGCAACCGGTTGGGCTGTTATGTCGTGTGGATGGATGAGATGAGAGCGAACTCCGACCGAACTTAGCACGAGTTGCTTGCTTATATAATAACTATGCACGCATTATGGCTTCGAACAAACTGTATTAGTCAGCTGGTAGACAGTTGTTTCTTCCGTAGGAAATTAGTCTAGTAGGAACCCAGGAAGCACATTATTTGACATAATGATAGAAGGAAACAACACAAGAGAGCGGAAACTTTTTAGAGGGGAAATGGGAGCTTACTAGAAGGATGTATGGCTAATTAGAGTAGTCACAGTACGTGTATTTAAGCGCCACTGATAAAGAAATTAGTCTAGTAGGCACTCAGGAAGCACATTATGTGACATAATTGTTGAAGGAAACAACATAAGAGAGTGGAAATTTTTTAGAGGGGAAGTGGGAGCTCATTAGAAGGATATAGGCTAATTAGAGTAGTCACAGTACGTGTATTTAAGCGCTACTGATAAAGAAATTAGCTTAGTAGGCACCCAGGAAGCACATTATTTGACATAATTGTAGAAGGAAACAACATAAGAGAGTGGAAACTTTTTAGAGGGGAAGTGGGATCTTATTAGAAGGATATAGGCTAATTAGAGTAGTCACAGTACGTGTATTTAAGCGCTACTGATAAAGAAATTAGCTTAGTAGGCACCCAGGAAGCACATTATTTGACATAATTGTAGAAGGAAACAACATAAGAGAGTGGAAACTTTTTAGAGGGGAAGTGGGATCTTATTAGAAGGATGTAGGCCAATTAGAGTAGTCACAGCACGCATATTTAAGCCTACACCCACCATTTTGTGTTTTCAAAATTCACTTAGCAAGAAGAATGTGCCGAATGAAAAAAAAGGCCAAAAAAACACCTTACCAATCGTCTCTTGGTAAGCGACAAAAAAGTTGACAACTTTTTTTTCACGCAGCGGAAAACGGATTTTTTTTTCTGGTAAGGATGTTTTTTTTTCGGACCCTTAGTGAAAAAGCTTCATTTCAATCACGAAGAGAAAACTCTTGGTGAGTGAATTTTGACCATATTGATAAGTGATTTCTCAAAAAAGCCGGTACGTCACACGCAACATCTCATGAGAATGGTCCGGACCGTAAGGGGTTATATCTTGGCACTCGTGCGTTGCAGAGCGGCGGTCTTGACATCGCTGAAGAGCTCACTGCAAGCCAACATCAAATCAAGCTCACAATTAACCTGTAGTTTTGCGTTAGATTCCAGTGTCTTTTTTCGCCGCCCCCCAGGGCGGCGAGTATATATACGGACGCTATTGTCTGTTCGTTTGTGTGTGTGTCCGTGTGTCTGTCCGGAACAACTAGACATGACGGTTAGTGCCACCCGATGGAGTCGAATGCGCTGAGTAACGTGCCGTTGTCCGTTTCTGTTGCTAATTTCCCTATTTCGAGATATTTACAATTAAAATATAAAAATGTCAAAAATGACACTTTTATTGGCAAGTCGTATCGGCAAAGTTTTTGCTGAAATGGAAAGGGCATAAGACGCGATGAATTTGTGACATTGTTTCGGATTCACGAAATTAGGGATATTTTCAAGGGTTTTGTCAAAATTCCCTAATTTCGACAATTTCAAACGGCATAAATTTCAAGACTTCTTTGCACCGGTGTATCGAGCATAGTCCGCCAAGTATTTAGTAAATAGTTTCGGAGATTATAATTAACGAAATTAGGGATATTTTCAACGGTTTTGTCAAAATTCACAAATTTCGACAATTTCAAACGGCTTAAATTTCAAAACTTCTTTGCACCGATGTATCGAGCATAGTCTGCCAAGTATTTAGCAAATAGTTTCAAATTTTATAATTAACGAAATTAGGGATATTTTCAAGTGTTTTGTAAAAATTCCCAAATTTCGACAATTTCAAACGGCATAAATTTCAAAACTTCTTTGCACCGATGTATCGAGCATAGTCTGCCAAGTATTTAGCAAATAGTTTCAGAGATTATAATTAACGAAATTAGGGATATTTTCAAGGGTTTTGTCAAAATTCACATATTTCGACAATTTCAAACGGCTTAAATTTCAAAACTTCTTTGCACCGATGTATCGAGCATAGTCTGCCAAGTATTTAGCAAATTGTTTCAAATTTTATAATTAACGAAATTAGGGATATTTTCAAGTGTTTTGTAAAAATTCCCAAATTTCGACAATTTCAAACGGCATGAATTTCAAAACTTCTTTGCACCGATGTATCGAGCATAGTCTGCCAAGTATTTAGGAACTAGTTTCAGAGATTATAATTAACGAAATTAGGGATATTTTCAAGGGTTTTGTCAAAATTCCCAAATTTCGACAATTTCAAACCGCTTAAATTTCAAAACTTCTTTGCACCGATGTACCGCGCATAGTCTGCCAAGTATTTAGCAAGTAGTTTCAGATTTTAGAATTTAAGAAATTAGGGATATTTTTAAGGTTTTGTATAATATGGCAAATTTCGACATTTTCAAATGGCTAGTATTTAGCAAGGTTTTTCTATGGATGTGTCCGGCAACGTTTGTTTCTGCCATATATTCGAACTAAAACTGAATGAGGCAATTGTGATTACTGTGCGGTTCTGCAGTCTACAGCAACGGTACCGTAGCCGTCCGCATTTGTGACCCAAAAGAAAAGGGCGTCGTCCCATTTAGACCCTCTTCATTCCAAAGTGAACCTGCGGCGAACATTCCTGATCCATTTATGGATCAGTACCCACCAATGCACCTTACAGGCATCGATTGCCCAAGTATGACACAAACTTTCTTTGGAAACTCGAGGTAACTGCGGCGAAACTCCACGAAGAAATGCTCAACTTTCTATTCTGACACACTATGGAATATACTCCTCAAATGCCCGAAACACTATGCGATGCCAATCAACCATCATCGGGTACCCAGTTTTTACTCTAAGCTTGTTTTAAATTTAGTCTGAAAAGATGATTTGCTTGGTGTAAAGAATTAAACCCGAGCGATACCAATGTTGCGTAGCAAGACCACTCCAACAAGCTGTGTGTGTAAAAAGTTCAACCTATACTTTGTGTCTGTCAAATTTTGGTGAACAGTACAGTGAACTCTGTACACATCGGTAGCCGCATCAGGAGAACGGGTCTTGAGAACGTGTACCTTAATACCAAGTGCAGCCATCCACACGATACGGTTATCTGTACAGCTGATCTGAAGCTCAGTGATATCGCCGCGTTCGCTATATGTTATCGGCATGATACGACGCCGTTCATCTAAAGTTTCTAGCTGTGTGAAGTCCTCACATCCAACAAAAAAACTTGCCAAAGATGGAAACTTGCTAGCGCCTGAACACAACTATCAGAGCTTTGAGGCTCGGCAAACAACTTGGCCCACTTTTGGAGCAACCGGACGCGACTACGACAATGACTCAGCAACACACACGGACGCCAACACTTCGCTGGGTGTTATCGACGCATCGTGTGACAAGATGGCAATCGATGGGGTGGTGGTGTAAGCGTACGTAGGTATAGTCTTCAACGAAACTCGCTACCGGTAGCATTGGACGCAGAGATTTAAAGTGATGTCAAATATTTAGCTAACGTGGAGAAACCAGAAGCCGCTAGGCCGATGATTGTTTGACTATTCGGTGTCAAAACGTAAATGTCAAAACCAGAATAAAGCGCAGCAAAAAAAGCAAAATGGTCGCCGAGGATTGAACCTCGGTCGGCTCGCACGTTTTTGCGCGCGATCAGGCGGCTTTCCCGCCTACGCCATGCTGTCGCATCACAGCGTTTCTCAAAACGGCGCTCTTATACTCTCGGTTGGCGTCTATTCAGCAGACTACGGTACTTTAGCACGTCAGCACGATCGATATGCCCCGTAAGCACCGTAACATTGCAAATAGAGATAATTTGTCGAAAAATTCCAAACTTCAAACGTTACACCCACACTCATTTTGAAATTAGCAACAGCAAATCTCATCGGATCCGTAATGGGCGACATAGACTCTACCTGACGCCATCTGTCACGTGTTTTACTTCGGCAGGACAAAAAAGTTCGCGGACTACACATCGTCATCTGTATATATACACATCGCCGCGCTGAGGCGCGGCGAAACAAGCTGTGTGTGTAAAAAGTTCAGCCTATACTTTGTGTCTGTCAAATTTTGGTGAACAGTATAGTGAACTTTGTACACATCGTTAGCCGCATCTGGAGAAAGTGTCTTGAGAATGTGTACCTTAATGCCAAGTGCAACTATCCCCACGATACGGTTGTCTGTACAGCTGATCTGAAGCTCAGTGATATCGCCGCGTTCGCTATATGTTATCGGCATGATACGACGCCGTTTATCTGATGATTCCTACCTGCGTGAAAACGTCACATCCAACGAAAAAACTTGCCAGAAGTTTTGTGCGAGCGAATTCCTGTGTTCAGCGTGCGCATTTGTGTTTCCGAGTGCGCATTCATCAATAAACAGCTGTTCTGGCCATCAGACGAAAATCTCGATTTTGACATTTTTTAAAATTTTAATTCTAAATATCTCGAGATTGGAATTTATTAAACATGCAACACTATGTCACAAATTCTTATTGACATACGGCCTTGCCATTTCTGCGTTCAAATTCGTCAAAAACGACGTTCACTTTTGTTGATTTATGGAATTTTGAAAAATAATCACGTATTTCTATTAAATTCCATACTTGCAAAAAATTCTCTTGCGTTACAAATTATCCGCAGTCTATACTCTTTCCATTTCTGAAGAAATTTCGCCGCTATATCGTCAGATGGAAAAGTCGATTTTCGACATTTCCACATTTTGATTGAAAATATCTCGAAATTGCAATTTTTAAAAACTGCAAAACTATGTCACTAATTCTTTTTGGCATACGACCTGTCCATTTCTGCATTCACATTCGTCAATAAATAACGTTGTATTTTAGTCAATTTATGCAATTTTGACAAATAATCGCGTATTTCTATTAAATTCCACATTTGCAAAAAATTTCTTTTGTGTTACAAATTATCCGCGGTCCATGCTCCTTCCGTTTCTGAGGAAATTGCGCGGCTAGCGCGTTAGACGAAAAAGTCGATTTTCGACATTTTTGAATTTTAATTGCGAATATCTCGAAAATGCGAAATTAGCAACAGAAACGGACATCGGATCCGTACTCAGCGACATCGACTCTACTTGACCACATATGTCATATGTTTTACTTCGGTGCGACGGAAACACGCACGCACACACACACACACACACACAGACATTGTCATCCGTATATATACACCTCGCCGCGCTGAGGCGCGGCGAAAAAAGTGTAGTCGCGAGGAGAGTCAAAGACGCTGCACGAAACCGGAAAGGGCCTTGCTACAATCTCAGTATAAATTCAAAGCTCAAAACCACTCCGCTTTTTATACTCCACAAAAAAGTGTGGAGTATATAGCGATTGTGCGCGAAACGCAGAAACTTTGAGTCAATGGCGTTCGCGCGTGAAGCGGCCGATTTGCAAACGGTCTTTTGCGTTGGGTAGGTCTAGTAGGTGGGCAGGGTGGACACCAAACGGGGTCACGCTCCGGGACCCCGTTGGCGGGAAATTCAAAAATTTAAATTTTCAAAGTACTGGAAAATGGGTTAAACAAGGTAGAACTCGAAAAAGTTGCATATAATGGTATACACTATCTTTTGATATGTTGTAGCACTCGATAGTGCCGAACACGCAAAAAAAGAATTGGATCGCTGCGGGGCCCATTTTGGCGCCAAATTTGAAAAATTCGCGATTTTTCGCTATTTTCCAACTTTGACGGTTTGCTGTGCGCGATAGGTAGCAGCTAGAGCCGCGAGACCGCTTTTGGTGCTCCTTCCCAGATGTCCTCTATCGAACGAGCCATAAACGGAGAAAATCGGTTGAGACACAAAAAAGTTATCTTGGTGGAACTTTTTTGACTCCGGGGTCAAAAATTGCGCTTTTCGCGTTTTAGCGTATGTAGCGCTCGAATGCGTTGCCTAATGGGCTCAAAAGTGGTTCCAAACGATTCTACGTTGACATTTGGTCCAGAAAAGTGTTTTGGCAAATTTGCAGAGCTACAGTAACCCTGCCGCGTCCATTTGAATATTGGGTGTCGGGTCGACTTTCGCGATATTATACTCGATTTCGGGGTTTTCGGGGGCGCTGATTACGAATTTGGCATTCGTTTAGCGCTCAGATGATGTTTGAACGTACCTATGACGAATTTGCATGCTACCGTACCCCCACTGCAGAATTTCGGTTCCGGAAGTCCATAGGAAGTCATGGGTGTTGTATGTCGATTCTGAGGATTTAAGAGGTGGCGATCACGAATTCGGCCTTAGTTTTGCACTCTGATGTATCAGGAGGCCACAATAGGAAAGGAGTCACTGTGCGTAGGGGTCCAAATTTGTGGAGTATACTGCGTCCCCCGGACGACTTGCCTGGTTAAAAGAGACTTGTTTGGTACTTTTTTGGCAACATTTTAGCTCATTTGACCCCCCTCCAGGGGTCTCAGACCCCCCCCCCCCTCCCTCCTGAGGGGTCCTATGCCAAAAGGCTTGAAAGTTCTCTTTCGTATAGTACACTTGTACAAGTGTAAGCATCTTGGGGGGGGGGGTGTGGATGATGGAGAGAGGTGGGGGAGGAAAAGGGGGGGAGGACAAATTGCCGTGGTCTAGATGGAAACACAAAGTACGTCACAACAGGAGCGCAGTCGAGGATAGTGTACTGCACTTGCTTCGCAGTGACTGTTACAGTTAGTATGCTCCCCCCCTCTCCTTCTATCTATACAGTTTGCGTTTCGACTGCCCAGCCAGTAAGTTTCAGATGTCGCTCAGGCGTCGGCTACTGGAACATGACGCAAAACCTGGAACTGGGCGACGGTTGCCTAGAGGTATGCGTGCATTGTCGTTACCGTAAAACCTCGAATAAGCAACCACCCCCTCTAGGGGGGGGGGGGGGGGTCGCTTATTAGAGGGGGCGGGTCGTTTTTGGAGGGGGGGTCGCTTATCGTTCAACGCCACTCTGCGTCGTCACCTCAGCAAGCAACTTTGTATTTCTTGCATCGAAACCTGTATGATTGGGCGTCTTGGCTAACAAAATCTGGCAATAGGAGCCTACCCAACGATGTGGATGTCTACCACACGCACCATTGATGTTTTTCCGTGAAACTAAAACTGAAACTCAGCCAACAGCATAATATTAACTGAAACTGAAACTGAAACTAAAATGAGTTTCTATTGGTCGCCCTGGTTTGGCGTGCCATACTTGGAGAAAATGTAGCTTATCGAAGAGTGTAGAACAGGCTTCGACAGAGGAGGGGTCGCTTAATAGAGGGTGTCGATTATTAGTTCAAACCCCTAGGGGGTCGCCTATCATTTGGGGGTGGGGGGGCGTTAATTTGAGGTCTTACGCTGGGTCGCACAAATGCTATGCATGTATTTCGACCATAGATCTCCATTTCAGTTCCGAATCGTGGCGCACGAGTTGGGCCACGTTCTGGGCATGATGCACAAGCAGGCGCGCGTGGATCGCGACCAGTTTGTGGAGATCGTCTGGGAGAATATCGCGCGGAAGGAGTGCCACAATTTCTGCAAGTGCACCTCTTGCGAAGACCACTCTATACCGTACGACTTCGGCTCGCTCATGCACTACGGACCCAGGGTTGTGGTTCCTCAAATTGTGACCAATAGATAGAAACTCATTTGGTTTCAGTTTCAGTTCGAATTGTGGTGCTGGCTGAGTTCCAGTTTAATCAGAGGTAGCAGTTATGTCACCTCTCGCTCGAGTTTCAGTTTCAAAACTGAGTATCAGTTATTGACTGTTCAGAAAGTCGCAACGAATTGCTCAAAGTCATTCGTGGGGGATGATATCTCAGTAGGCAAAGAAGCGATTAATATGTAAGCTTGGCCTAGCATCCTTGCAAGCAAAACGTCAGCATGTAAACTAAGCTGTGAGTTCAATTTCAGTTTCAGTTATGGAATCTGCGCGAGTTTCGATTCAGTTTCAGTTGACTGACTGTAACTGAAACTGAAACTGAAACTAAAGTCCATTCAAGAAAGGTGTGCACTGGGTGGTTTTTCGAGTCTGCAGACTTTGTGCTTTGGGAAACCCCAATCAATTGTACATCGTTGGATACCGCTGTAAGAGTGTGTTGGCGCGGTGCGCGTTTGGGCATAATCACGCAACGCGCACCGGTTTGAGGAGCACATGAAAATTTCGAGGTTTTGCACAGGGTGGGCGATTTTGATAATTTTTGCACCAGTTGTTCCACAAGGTGTTCTCACATCATATTTCAAATTTCAGCGAAATCGGTTGGCTACAGCGTTAGTTATAGCCTGCCGCGTGCACCCTACTTTCGCCCAAAATGGCCAAAGTCGCCGGAATCGGCCAACGAGGGTACACTTTTTTAATAACTCAAGAGAGAAATGGTGAAATTTCTTTAAACTTTATATGTGTGAACTAGGATCAATTGTCTACACAATGGAACAAACCCCATTTTATTCGGCTGCGACACGCTCGAATACGACTCAATCAAAGAGACCCTACTTTTGGCCGAAACGACGCTTTTCGGCTTGATTGAGGATCGAGGCCGTCCAGCAGGCCGAAAAGCGTCGTTTCGGCCAAAAGTAGGGTCTCTTTGATTGAGTCGTATTCGAGCGTGTCGCAGCCGAATAAGATGGGGTTTGTTCCATTGTGTAGACAATTGATCCTAGTTTACACATAGAAAGTTTAAAGAAATTTCCCCAATGTTTTCTTGAGTTATTAAAAAAGTGTACCCTTTTTGGCCGATTTCGGCGATTTTGGCCATTTTGGGCCAAAGTAGGGTGCACGCGGCAGGCCATAACTAACGCTGTAGCCAACCGATTTCGCTGAAATTTGAAATATGATATGAGGACACCTTGTGGAACAACTGGTGTAAACATTATCAAATCGCGAGAATGGCGATGGCGTTTTCTGCGGTGCGTGTTTGTGTAATTGAACAAAGTTTTGTAGCCGCATGAAAGAACACGTCGAGAGCTTTCACCTGCCGTGTCGATTGCCACTCTACGACGTAAGACGAGCGAGTTAGAGCCGTTTTGTGCTTTTGCACCTT
>JASAMZ010005832.1:0-10000 GCA_030248115.1 Linhomoeus sp. GSCO2_2 | reverse complement strand
GGATGATAGTGGCCCGTTAGGACAATGTAAGATCGAAGCAAGGACAGTTTACTGGTTTGTCCGAGGTGCCAATTATTTCGCCGCGCCTCAGCGCGGCGAGGTGTATATATACGGATGACAATGTCTGTCTGTCCGTCCGTGGCACTGAAGTAAAACATATGGCATATGTGGTCAAGTAGAGTCGAGGTCGCTGAGTACGGATCCGATATCCGTTTGTGTTGCTAATTTCGCATTTTCGAGATATTCGCAATTAAAATTCCAAAATGTCGAAAATCGACTTTTTTGTCTGATGAGCTAGAATTGAAATTTCTTCAGAAATCGAAAGGGCATAGACAGAGGATAATTTGTAACACAAAAGAAATTTTTATACTCCACAAAAAAGTGTGGAGTATATAGCGTTTGTGCGCGAAACGCAGAAAATTACAGTCAACGGCGTTCGCGCGTGAAGCGGCCGATTTCCAAACGGTCTTTTGCGTTGGGTAGGCCTAGTAAGTGGGCAGGGTGGACACCAAACGGGGTCACGCTCCGGGACCCCGTTGGTGGGAAATTCAAAAATTTAAATTTGTAAAGTACTGAAAAATGGGTTGGGCAAGGTAGAACTCGAAAAAGTTGCATATAATGGTATATACTATCTTTTGATATGTTGTAGTACTCGATAGTGCCGAACACGGAAAAAAAGAATTGGATCGCTGCGGGACCCATTTTGGCGCCAAATTTGAAAAATTCGCGATTTTTTGTCCTTTTCCGACTTTGACGGGTTGCTGTGCGAGCTAGGTAGCAGCTAGAGCGGCGAGACCGCTTTTGTTGCTCCTTCCCAGATGTCCTCTATCGAATGGCCCATGAACGGGAAAAATCGATCGAAACACAAAAAAGTTATTTTCCTGCAACTTTTTTGACTCCGGGGTCGAAAATTGCGATTTTCACGTTTTGACGTCTGTAGCGCCTGAATGCGTTGCCGGATCGTTCCAAAAGTGGTTTTAAACGATTCTACGTTGAAATCTGGTTCAGAAAAGTGTTTTTGACAAATTTGCAGAGCTACAGTAACCCTGCCGCGTCCATTTGAATTTTGGGTGTCCGGTCGACTTTGGCAATATTATACTCGAAGTTGGGGTTTTCGGGGGCGCTGATTACGAATTTGCCATTCGTTTAGCGTTTAGATGATGTTTGAACGTACCTACGACGAATTTCTATGCTACCGCACCCCAAGTGCAGAATTTCAGTTCCCGGAGTCCATAGGAAACTAGGGATGTTGTATGTTGATTCTTGGATGTAGATCACGAATTCGGCATTACTTTTGCGATTGGGGGTGTCAGGAGGCCACAACAGCAGAGGAGTCACCGTGCGTAGGAGTTCAAATTTGTGGAGTATACTGCGTCCCCCGGACGACTTGCCTGGTTTGTAAGTGTAGAATTTAATAGAAATACGCGATTGTTTGTCAAAATTCCACAAATTGACAAAAATAGAACGTCATTGATTGACGAATGTGAATGCAGAAATAGTAAGGCCGTATGTCAATAAGAATTTGTGACGTATTTTTACAGTTTTAATAAATTGTAGTTTCGAGATATTTAGAATTAAATTTTAAAAAAATGTCAAAGTCGACATTTTCATCTGATGGGCTACCAGCGAACTTTCTTCAGAAATGGCATGCGCAGAGGCTACAGATAATTAGTACGGTAAAAGAAATTTTGCGCACGCATTAAAATTGATAGAAATGTTCAAAATTTGACAGAAATGTCAAAATTCCATAAATTGCCAGAACTTTTGTTTATTGATGAATGTGAACATAGAATAGAACGGTCGTATGAACGTCAAGAGAAATTCCTGACAAAGAGCGACTGCAACAAACTTTTGGCAAGTTTTTTCGCCCGGCCTCAGCCGGGCGACACCCTAGGAGAGCTCGGCGTGCGTGCGTGCGTGCGCGCGTGCGTGCGTGCGTGCGTACGTGCGTACGTGCGTAACGCTCTCGGATCTCGGCGTTGGAAAGACGTAGAGAAACGATCTTGGGCTCTACGAATAGGTCTCGACTCACTGATCATTCCGCTAAGAGACGTCGAGATTCAAAAGTTTGAATTGCGCGCGCTACAGTACCCCGAAGGTCAAAACGCAAAACCGCTCTAGCTCGCTCGTGTTACGTCGTAGAGCGGCAATCGACACGTCAGGTGAAAGCTCTCGACGCGTTCTTTCATGCGACTGCAAAAGTTCTTTCAATTACGCAAACACGCACCGCCGAAAACGCCATTCTCGACATTTTGACGCTAAAATCTTTCTAACTCGCTCAACTTGCGTCGTAGAGAGATAATCTCAGGGTCAGTGGATAGCTCTCGACTCGCTGATCATTTGTTCTCCCATTGGTCGAAACTCAAAAATTTGAATTTCGCGAGTTACAGTAACCCGAAGGTTTAAAACGCAAAACGGCTCTAACTCGTCTGTCTTGCGTCGTAGAGAGGTGATCTTGAGCACCTTGGATAGCTCTGGACTCATTGATCATTTGTTCTCCCGTTGGTCAAAACTCAAAGTTTGAATTTCGCGAGTTACAGTAACCCAAAGGTCCGAAAACGCAAAACGGCTCTAACTCGCTCGTCTTACGTCGTAGAGCAGTGATCGACACGTTAGGTGAAAGCTCTCGACGTGTTCTTTCATGCGGCAGCAACAATTTTTAACATTGCGCAAACACGCACCACGGGAAACGCCATTCTCGAGATTCGAACACTAAAATCGCTCCAACTCGCTTGATTTGCGTCGTTGAGAGACGATCTCGAGCTCAGTGGATAGCTCACGACTCACGGATTATTTGCAAAACTTGCTCTGTCATATGTATGGCAAAACTTTGACAAGTTTTTGTCACTTTTTTAAAAGCGTTGGTCAAAAGAGGGATTTTCTTGCTCTAAAAACCAAATCCCGGGCGATATCAATATTGCTAAGCAAAGCCCTCTTGCGAAGGGGGAGCTCGTGAAGCGGAGCAGTACGGGCGATGAGCTCTCGCACTCTCTGCAGAAAGAACGAAACTCTATGCAATGTCAGTCAGAATACAAACTCAACTTTTAAATGCCGGAGCTTGTTTGTTGGGTGTGACGTTTTCTTACAGGTAGGAAACATAAGATAAACGGCGTCGTATCATGCCGATAACATATAGCGAACGCGGCGATATCACTGAGCTTTAGATCAGCTGTACAGACAACCGTATCGTGGGGATAGCCCGCTTGGTATTAGGGAACCCGTTCTCAAGATGCCTTCTCTAGATGCGGCTAACGATGTGTACAAAGTTCACTATACTGTTCACCAAAATGTGACAGACACAAAGCATAGGTTGAACTTTTTTCGCCCGGCCTCAGCCGGGCGACACCCTAGGAGAGCTCGGCGTGCGTGCGTGCGTGCGTGCGTGCGTGCGTGCGTGCGTACGTGCGTAACGCTCTCGGATCTCGGCGTTGGAAAGACGTAGAGAAACGATCTTGGGCTCTACGAATAGGTCTCGACTCACTGATCATTCCGCTAAGAGACGTCGAGATTCAAAAGTTTGAATTGCGCGCGCTACAGTACCCCGAAGGTCAAAACGCAAAACGGCTCTAGCTCGCTCGTGTTACGTCGTAGAGCGGCAATCGACACGTCAGGTGAAAGCTCTCGACGCGTTCTTTCATGCGACTGCAAAAGTTCTTTCAATTACGCAAACACGCACCGCCGAAAACGCCATTCTCGACATTCCTTTTCCAATAAGCGCCCACCTTTTGTTAGTACCAGCAGTACTAGCACTACCATATGTGCTCTGCGACCATTCCTAACCCAAGATTAGGCTACATATGACAGCACTGCTACTAAATGCAGGTATTCTGAGCAAAAGCCATACAGTTTCAGCCTGAAATCTATGCAGATGTGCGCAAAAATGTAACAACAACAGGTAATTTTGGTGAAAGTTTGGCACTCCTGAGGGGTCGAGTTAATAAGCGCCCCCCCCCCCCCCCCTCCAATAAGCGCGCCCCCCCCCCCCCCCCTAGAGGTAGGTTGAAAAAATAAGCACCCAGGGCGCTTATTGGAGGATTTACGGTATGTATGTTCCAGGTGTGAAGCATGCAAAGTATGATTAACGCGGTCTGCATCGCGCCCAGTGAAAGTCCACCAAATTAGGTGGCATTTGCCGCTGTCAAATCAACGCTGATTGGTTCCTAGGTGAACCACCCAATCAGCGTTGATTTGATTTGGTGGACTTTCACTGGGCGCGATGCAGACCGCCTTAAACGATATCCCTCTGGTGTAGCAAGTTCGGCGCTTCACGCCGCCCACCAATTTGTTATAGAACTACTAGTACCAGTATTGATTGAAAGAAAGCATTTTCTACTAGAAAATTATCCACGCAAACTGCGCAAAGGTCGCAACGACACACTCGGATGTGCCGAAAACGATACCGCGTGTCGTTGAGACCTTTGCGCAGTTTACGCGTCGCGCCAACCGTGATTCCAGTTTACATTCAACCAACACTCAACTCAGACAACGCAGCTGTCAACGGATATTGGGACCCAGTCGACACCAAGTCTACTACAGCCAACTGGCAGCCAGCCGACGCCTACCCTGCAACCAGCTAATACGACAACCGACCCGTACGCAACCAGCATCCAGCCAATGGCGAACGCAACGACCACCAGTCAATATCCAACAAGCGCACTGCCATTGGGAAGTATGACGACAACCAGCCAATCACTAACAAGCACCCATCCAACGCTCAGCCAATCACCAACCAGCTCTCCTGTCAGCCAATCATCAACCAGCAGCCAAACAACGGCCAGCCAATCAGCAACCAGCAGCCAATCAACGCCCAGCCAACAACCAACCAATGGTCAGCCAGCGCCCAGACAACCACCGATAAACGTCCCACCAATAGCCATCTTTGGCCAACACCCTGGCAGCGACCTAGCACCATCACTCGGCCTCCAACACTCAGTGGACAAAGCCCGCGACCCGCCTGTTACGCAAGTGACCGTCCATTCAAGTTTGAAGTTTGAAATTCTACCGTAACCCAGATTTGCGTGTTGAGCACACATTTTAAAATTGCTCTACTTCAAACGACAATGCTTTCGTGATAGTTAAGCAATTGTAGAGGTACACATCAATTCTAAGAGGATCAACATTGTTTGAGTAACAGAGTTAAATTGTGGAGCTTCTCCCCATCGCACTGTTTCGTGAGCGACCAACGTTTATTTAGCTCCCTGACATATTGTGTTTAAGAACATGGTTTGGGCGGCAACCGACCTTTTGTTGATTAGTAATACTCGTCGCTCAGAATGTCGGAAGAGGAACATTCTAGATTGGTGTCACTTGAAAACGGCGTGTCATTTTCAAGCATTTACACCAACTATACATGGCATACATACAGTACATGCACAATAATCTGCTCTGGCGCGAATACAGGCGGTAATCTGCTACAGCACAGTAATCTGCTACAGTAATATGCTACAGTACAGTGTTCTGCTACAGTAATCTGCTACAGTACAGTAGTCTGCTACAGTAATCTGCTACAGTACAGTAATCTGCTACAGTAATCTGCTCTGGCGCCACATTTTCAGGCGAGGAACTTCGTTCGTCTGGGCGAGATCGGCGACGCTTACATGGCGCCGACGATGACGACCGATGGTTGGAGAGCGCTGCTGACCAGACAAGTCTTAACGGACTCAGGTCAGCTGGTCAAGCTGATGTCAGACGAGCAGTTCAACGTGTCAATGGAGGCCAAAAGGTCGCTTGTGCGATACTGCAACGGACCGGTTGACGAGAACGTGGTGAGCCGAATGTCACTGTACGTACTACTGTAATACGTACATACTACTGTAAGCACTGCAGTAAGCCACCCCCCCCCCCCCCCCCCCCCATTTCACCCCCCCCCCCCCCCATTTCACCCCCCCCCCCCCCCCCCCTTTCGACCCAACTTCCACGGAATTTCTCTCCATAAAGAAGGCCAGTGGAAGGTGGTTAATTGAAGGATTCGCGGTCCATAGTTCTTGCATCTACATACTAGCCAACGGCTAAATCTGAACGCGTCCACCCCTTTTACTGAACGAGTCCACCCCAAAAGTCTGAATGAGTCCACCCCAAATTCTGAATGAGTCCACTCCCACCCCCGTTCAGCAAAGCAAAGGTTGTGCCCCCAGCTCCGCGTAAGCGAGCGCACTATGGTGTTGTGCAGGCATGTTTAAAACAAGCTGTTTTAAAAAAGTTGAGTTGTTTTATTAATACAGAGTGGTTTGTGAGTGTTTTTTAAAAGTGGAAGAGTAAAAGAGTGGATACTTTTGTAAAGTATTTTGAAGCCTTTCCGATGTGACGCGCGCCCGCCCGGAGTCCACTATTCATGCGCTACTTCTGACACCCTCCTTTCTGAGGGGTTCTTGCAGGGCAACATTGAGATCGCCTGGGATTAATTTTTTCGCCGCGCCCCAGCGCGGCGAGTATATATACGGACGCTATTGTCCGTGTGTGTGTGTGTGTGTGTGGGTACGGAACAACTAGACATGACGGTTAGTGCCACCCAATGGAGTCGAATGCGCTGAGTAACGTGCCGTTGTCCGTTTCTGTTGCTAATTTCGCTATTTCGAGATATTTACAATTAAAATATGAAAATGTCAAAAATGACACTTTTATTTACAAGTCGTACCGGCAAAGTTTTTGCTGAAATGGAAAGGGCATAAGACGCGATGAATTTGTGACATAGTTTCGGATTTTAGAATTCACGAAATTAGGGATATTTTCAAGGGTTTTGTCAAAATTCTCAAATTTCGACAATTTCATACAGCTTAAATTTGAAAACTTCTTTGCACCGATGTATCGAGCATAGTCTGCCAAGCATTTAGCAAATAGTTTCAGTGAATATAATTAACGAAATTTAGGATATTTTTAAGGATTTTGCTAAAATCCCCAAATTTCGACGATTTCAAACAGCTTAGATTTCAAAATTTCTTCTCACGGATGTGTCGAGCATAGTCTGCCAAGTATTTATCAAATATGTTCAGATTTTATAATTGACGAAATTAGGGATATTTTCAAGGGTATTGTCAAAATTCCCAAATTTCGGCAATTTCAAACGGCTTAAATTTCATAATTTCTTTGCATGGTTGTGTCGGGCATAGGCTGCCATGTGTTTAGCAAATAGTTTCAAATTTTATAATTAACGAAATTAGGGATATTTTCAAGGGTATTGTCAAAAGTCCCAAATTTCGACAATTTCAAACAGCTTAAATTTCAAAACTTCTTTGCACCGATGTATCGAGCATAGTCTACCAAGCATTTAGCAAATAGTTTCATCGAATATAATTGACGAAATTTAGGATATTTTTAAGGATTTTGCTAAAATCCCCAAATTTCGACAATTTCAAACAGCTTAGATTTCAAAATTTCTTCTCACGGATGTGTCGAGCATAGGCTGCCAAGTATTTATCAAATATGTTCAGATTTTATAATTGACGAAATTAGGGATATTTTCAAGGGTATTGTCAAAAGTCCCAAATTTCGACAATTTCAAACAGCTTAAATTTCAAAATTTCTTTGCACGAATGTATGGAGCATAGTCTGCCAAGCGTTTAACAAATAGCTTCAAATTTTATAATTAGCGAAATTAGGTATATTTTCAAGGGTATTGCCAAAATTCCCAAATTTCGACAATTTCAAATGGCTTAAATCTCTTCTGTGTTTGCATGGTTGTGTCGGGCATAGTCTGTCAACAAAATTTAGCAAATAGTTCTATATTTATCATTAATGAATCTAGGGGTATTTTCAAGGTTTTTCTCAAAATTGCCAAATTTCGACAATTTCAAACAACTTAAAATTCAAAATATCTTTTCGTGGATGTATCGGGCGAGTATGTCAAGTAATTATGAAGCAGTTTCAGATTTTAGAATTCACGAAATTAGGGATATTTTCAAGGTTTTTTTCAAATATGGCAGATTTCGGCAATTGCAAATAGCTAAAACTTAGTAATATTTTTCCATGGATGCGTCCGGCAACGTATGTTTTTGCCACCTATTCAATCGAAAACAAAACGCGGCAAGTCTGTTCACTGTGCGGGTCTGCAATCTACAGCAACGGTACCGTAACGGTCCGCATTTGTGACCCAAAAGAAAAGGGCGTCGTCCCATTTAGACCCTCTTCATTCCGAAGTGAACCTGCGGCGAACATTCCTGATCCATTTGTGGATCAGTACCCACCAATGCACCATATAGGCATCGAATGCCCAACAATGGCACAAACTTTCTTTGGAAACTCGAGATAACTGCGGCGATGCTCCCCAAAGAAATGCTCAAGTTTCTATTCTGACACAATATTGAATATACTCCTCAAATGCACGGCACACTATACAATGCCAATCAACCATCATCGGGTACCCAGTTTTTACTCTAAGCTTGTTTAAGCAAGACACGCATTTCTGAGAGGTTGTTGCAGGGCAACATTGGGATCGCCCGGGATCAATTTTTTTAGCAGACAAAGTTCGTAAGACAAGGGTTTAAAAAACAAGTATTTCTTTAGGAATGAGTGTTCAACAACTGCCTCAACGTAAGCTTTCAAACGATCGAACGAATGCCGCTCTACAACGTAAGACGAGCGAGTTAGAGAAGTTTTGCGTTTTGAACTTTTGAGTTACTGTAGCTTGCGATATTCAAACTTTTGAGTTTCGACCAATCGAAGAACAAATGATCAGTGAGTCAAGAGCTACCCAGCAACTCAAGATCGTCTCTCTACGACGCACGCTGAGCGAGTTAGAGCGATTTTTATGCTAAAACGCGAGAATGTCGTTTTTCGTGGTGCGTGCTTGCGCAATTAACAAATTTTTCACGCCAAGTGAAAGAGCACGTCGAGACCTTTTAGTTGACCTATCGCACGGCGCTCTACGACGTAAGACGAGCGTGTTAGAGCCGTTTTGCGTTTTGGACCCTCGGATTACTGTAGCGCGCGCAATTCATAATTTTGAATTTCGAGTTCTCTTAACGGAGCTGTCAGTGTACCGAAACCTATTCAACGAACTCAAGATCGTCTCTCTACGACGGAAGACGAGCGAGTTAGATAAGTATCGCGTTTTAAACCTTTGGGTTACTGTAGTTCCCGGAATTCAAACATTTGAGTTTCAACCAATAGAAGAGCAAATGATCAGTGAGTCGAGAGCTATCCAACCAACTCAAGATCGTCTCCCTACGACACACGCTGAGCGAGTTAGAGCGATTTCTGCGCTAAAAACGCAGGAATGTCGCTTTTCGTGTTGCGTGTTTGCGTAATTAACAAAAGTTTTAATGCCAAACGAAAGAGCACGTCGAGACCTTTCAGTTGACCTATCGCGCGCCGCTCTACGACGTAAGACGAGCGAGTTAGAGCCGTTTTGCGTTTTGGACCCTCGGGTTACTGTAGCGCGCGCAATTCAAACTTTTGAATTTCGAAATCTCCTAGCGACATTACCAGTAAGTCGAGAGCTATCCATAAAGCCCAAGATCGCCTTCCTACGACTTACCAACGCCGAGATCTGAGAGCGTTACGAATGGACGGACGAACGGACGCACGCACGAAAAGCTCTCGTGGTAGGGGTTCGCCCGGCTGAGGCTGGGCGAAACAAGCTGTGTGTGTAAAAAGTTCAACCTATGCTTTGTGTCTGTCAAATTTTGGTGAACAGTATAGTGAACTTTGTACACATCGTTAGCCGCATCTGGAGAAAGTGTCTTGAGAATGTGAACCTTTTAATGCCAAGTGCAGCTGTCCCCACGATACGGTTGTCTGTACAGCTGATCTGAAGCTCAGTGATATCGCCGCGTTCGCTATATGTTATCGGCATGATACGACGCCGTTTATCTGATGTTTCCTACCTGTGTGAAAACGTCACATCCCACAAAAAACTTGCCAAAAGTTTGGTGCGAGCGAATTCCTGTGTTCGGCATGCGACATTTTTGTTTCTGAGTGCACATCCATCAATAAACAGCTGTTCTGGCCATCAGACGAAAATGTTGATTTTGACATTTTCTTAAATTTTAGTTCTAAATATCTC
>JASAMZ010005831.1:22500-33540 GCA_030248115.1 Linhomoeus sp. GSCO2_2 | reverse complement strand
CACTTCATTTGCGGCCAATGTGTGTGATACCTAATATGACATCTACTACGTTCAAAAATCTCTGGAACAATGAATACCTACTCGTTCGTTAGTCAATGTAGCGAGTGAAGTACAACGGAACTGCAGTGAAGTATGTATAAAACGTAAAGAAAGTGCACCCGTAGTCCGCAAAGCTGGCCATATAGCGCCTCTTTGTAAGGAGGACTTCGAGGTTGAAGATTGGGCATGGACGCAGGGCTCGGACGCACACAGCTTCTTGCGATGCCATCAGCTTCTTCTCGTGATAGAAGGGGCCGAATATGCGAAACTTCCACCTTTTCACCATATAGTGTTGATGCCAGTGACTCCATCGAGGCCAGGGCGCGAGGCAACGTCCTACGGTCAGCATGTAGGCGGTCAAATTGTGTGCCCATTGTTCCTACGATAACATTATTACCTACGATAACATTGTTTCTTTCCATGTCGTCAGCCGCATGGTACATATGAGAGCATGGCGTGCGCTTGTGAATCTCGTAAGCCTTATAGAGGCAATCTCAGAGTGGTTCAATTAGCTCGCAGACGGTTGATTTTCAGGCCAATTTCAAGTCGAGAAATTGGTATTGCGCGGGCTGCAGAAACCCAAAATGTCAAAAGTATACCGTACAGTGCCAAATAGTATACTCCCAGTCCCTCCCCGAAGCAAAAATATTCTTTGTCGTGACAAACTTATATTTATTAGCCTGTTCAAAGCGTCACAGTTTGAGCACAGGCAAGACGTTTGCCAGACTTTGTTTATATATATTCTACGTTTTCAATTGCTGAAATGCCTCGCGCAACGTCTGGCACACTGGAATGGCTGGCTGTTGCGTTGCGTGAAAGCTCTCTGCTACAAGCGATTGCACTGCGATACTAACGATTCTTGGTGACGTCCCATTGGGAGAAGGCCGGATGTTGAAAATGTATAGCGCCAATGCCTGGGTATACAATTTGGCGCTGTGCGGTACACGGTGTACGTGCAGGAGCCCCTGCAGAGAAGCCCCCATCACTTTTAAGCGAAGCCAAATATTTGAAAATTTGCATTGCCGCCTGTCGAGCGAAACAATGGACACACTCTGTTCTTGGATCGTGACTTCAGCGATAAGGTGTTGCCGAAGCAGGACAATAAAACACAGTTCAGCGTCGGCTCATAGTCGCCATTCAAGCTGAATCTTATTCTTATTGGTCCTCCCTTCTAGGCCTCTGATCAGAACATACTAATGATTGCGGCCATGTATTGTTGTAAGCCGTCAGTTGGAAGCGTCTTAAGATTCAAATGCCGTTGATTTATCTAATGGCATTTGGTTCTTACAAGACCTTTTGCACCAAACAACTTAACTGTCTCGCGAAAATACAGATCTAGGTACATATGTAATATACTGACCGCCATTGAGCTAATGATATTCCTTGGGAGGTCAGGAAGGTCTTTGATGGTTGTCCCGACTGATCGAGGGCTGTTCCATTTTGAAAACCAAACAAGTAGCTAACCCTTGCAGACACCCTGAATTTGTGGCGATCTCATTTTAGATGGCATCTTGGTGCGTCTAATGTTGATGCATGTGATGACTAATCGCGATCAGAAAATACAAAAGAAGCTTTCCTCGTCTCTCACCATTCACCAACACCAACCTTTTGTAGTGACCACTCTTGAAGTTCACAAGGCCTGGAGAAACAATGTTGGCACAGATTACTGGCAGCAGTACTGCTAAATCGGAGTGAAGCCTCATACTGCTGCAGCTGTCGCAGTTTCTTTTCTCTATTGGGGAATGACAAGTACCGGACTTCAAGTCTTGTAGGAATGTGCCACAAGCTCAAGCTGCCTCTTCGACAGCGAATAAATGCTGTAGGCACGCACCATGGAAGTAAATCTACCGAGGCGAAGCTTCTGTTGCCTAGGAAACGGTAGAAGGCTAGTAATTTAATTGATGCCACTCAGGTTACTCATTTTGTCAGGTCCCTGTCCCATGCTCTTCTTGTTCAGCTTGTGTGGGGGTTTTCGGAAACGTTTTATTTTGTCAAAAGATAGAATCACTCTAAACCAGACTGCTCTTGGTTGGTTGTGGAATTGACCAGTCTGAAAACTTTAATAATGTTTCATCGACCTTTTAAGAGCCTAACATTCATTGTACGAGAAGGTTTTGCGGAGGGTCTAATCAACTCAGGCAAAACTGCTGTACCATGGATCACAATACAAAAGTAAGAACACTCGGTTTAGGTTGCCAACAGGAATCTGCCCAGGACATGACCAACTGACTATGATCCTCCAACGCATTTCAGTTTGACCATAACCACAATTGAAACGACACCTTCAACCATCTTTGCCAGCCAATTTCCAAAGGTGGTGGCCAGCCAGTGGAAAGCTTTCCTGTACCGCTTGGTGAACAGCACATAGAAAATAATTCCACAGGTGGAGTTGACATCAGAGGTAAGCTGATAGACTATTTCAGATGAATGATGCCAGCGGATCAACCACAGGACCACTCTGGGCCATACTGCAGAAGAGATTCCGTGGTTGAGAAGCCAAATGACCAGATAACCGAGGGTCTGAATAAAGATGCAGGTGCAGACTACAGTGCAGCAGAGAATATTGAGACCGGTAGAGCCCAGTAAGAGTCCCAGATGACGCTTGACTTGCGCCCTTCGCGTGAGCAGTGAAGTCTGTGAAGTGAAAAGATAATATGACGTCTGCGTGGCATGTACGTACTGTAAATGGGTGAGAGCGGGCACAGCGCTGCGACACTGCAAACACTGTGCCGGGAGGATAATTAACAAGTGTCTATTTGAAGAACTATGGAGTATAAGTCCAACCTTGCTGAGGCCCAACCCCTCTTCAGGAGAGCTCCATTTAACGTATTTGCGTCGAAACTGACAGATGTAGTATAGCTGCATGCCGAATAGACAGCCGATAAACACAAGATTGCTGCTGTGCGCTATGGGCACAGCCACTGTAGACACTGTCGGGCCATGAGGTGTAGTCACCATTGCCACCAGCATGGGGGCGCTGAGAAGAAGGTAGAAGCAATAGGTGGCGAAGAAGCAGAGAAATGCCACAGTGAATGGACGCCTGATAGCCTTCGTTTTGTAGTCAATATCCAGAGTGTGTGACCGCTCCTTGGCCATCAGAAGTTGAGTCACCTGCATGCGCGCTTGGGGGTTTATCTACATACAGGTATGCACAGTCTTCTGTGACCAGTTGAATTGCTTACTCACCGCTCCCCTCCCCCACCCGGATATAGACACAACAAGCTGTGTGTGTAAAAAGTTCAACCAATACTTTGTGTCTGTTTAATTTTGGTGAACAGCATAGTGAACTTTGTACACATCGTAGCCGCATCTGAAACAAGATTAGTAGACGGGGGCAGAGCCCCTCGGGGCACTCCTCCCCTCTTTCAGAAGAATTTTGGGAGTTGAATCATGCTGCCCATTGCTCAATGAGACATATCAGTGAAGCTTATTGGCCATTCTGATCGCAAAATAATAGCAAATTCGGAATTGTGACCCTCCAATACCCCACATTTGACATACAACACACCTAGCTTCGGCTGAACTGACACAACCAGGTTTTCCACTTGAGGGCACATATGGTGGCAAGCAAATTTTCAAAAATGGTCGCCACACATCTCAAAACGAAAAACCAATGTCAGATTCGTGATGAGCGTCCCCGAAAAGCCGGAATCGAGTACTTGCACGGTAGGTGCCCCCGACAAATCGAGCAACCAATATTTTGAATTCAAATTTCCCGCCAAAATACGCGTCGGACGAAAAAAGTTCTTATAACAAAAACTACGTATCTTTTGATGCTCTATCACGTGAAAGTCCAATTGACACCAAAATGTCTCGACTGGCCCCACTTTACACCAAAATACCGAAAATTTGTAGGAAAAATGTGAATTTCACCAAAAAATTGCCCCCGCCGAAACATGAAATTCAAAACCTATGAAGATACTTGTAAGCCTCACAAACCCTGTTAATATCGTCGGAGTCGTCGCAGTCACGTCGTCGACGTCGCAGTCAACAAGCTGTGTGTGTAAAAAGTTCAACCTATACTTTGTGTCTGTCAAATTTTGGTGAACAGCATAGTGAACTTTGTACGCATCGTTAGCCGCATCTGGAGAAAGTGTCTTGAGAATGTGTACCTTAATGCCAAGTGCAGCTATCCCCACGATACGGTTGTCTGTACAGCTGATCTAAAGCTCAGTGATATCGCCGCGTTCGCTATATGTTATCGGCATGATACGACGCCGTTTATCTGATGTTTCCTACCTGTGTGAAAACGTCACATCCAACAAAAAAACTTGCCAAAAGTTTGGTGCGAGCGAATTCCTGTTTTCAGCATACGGATTTCTGTTTCCGAGTGCACATTCATCAATAAACAGCTGTTCTGGCCATCAGGCGAAAACCTTGATTTTGAAATTTTCTTAAATTTTAATTCTAAATATCTCGAAATTGGAATTTAACAAAACTGTAGAACTATGTCACAAATTCTTATTGGCATACGGCCTTACCATTTCTGCGTTCAAATTCGTCAAAAAACGACGTTCTATTTTGTTGATTTATGGAATTTTGAAAAATAATCACGTATTTCTATTAAATTCCACATTTGCAAAAAACTTCTCTTGCGTTACAAATTATCCGCAGTCTATACTCTTTCCATTTCTGAAGAAATTTCGCCGCTGCATCATCAGGTGAAAAAGTCGATTTTCGACATTTTCATATTTTGATTGAAAATATCTCGAAATTGCAATTTTGGAAAACTTCAAAACTATGTCACAAATTCTTATCGGCATACGACCTTTCCATTTCTGCATTCACATTCGTCATTAAATGACTTTGTATTTTAGTCAATTTATGCAATTTTGACAAATAATCGCGTATTTCTATTAAATTCCACATCTGTAAAAAATTTCTTTTGTGTTACAAATTATCCGCGGTCCATGCTCCTTCCATTTCTGAAGAAATTTCGCGGCTAGCGCGTCAGACAAAAAAGTCGATTTTCGACATTTTCGAATTTTAATTGCAAATATCTCGAAAATGCGAAATTAGCAACAGAAACGGACATCGGATCCGTACTCAGCGACATCGACTCTACTTGACCACATATGCCACATATCTTACTTCGGTGCCACGGACAGACAGACAGACAGACACACAGACAGACATTGTCAACCGTATATATGTGACGTCCAGAATCCGCATTCGTCCAGAATCCGCATATGCTGCTTCTGGACGGCGACGCGTCCAGTTTCCGCATAATGCGGATTGTGGACGCGGCGTCGTCCAGAATCCGCTTTGGAGGAGAAGCATGCTCCTGGCTCTATATGCGTAACTTGGACGTCAAGAATACGCATTTCTTTGATTGATTACAATGTTGTTGTCTTGAAAGTATGATTTTCCTTTGAAATAAGGCTATGCTTAGGCTCGCCCTGCGCCCACGCTGCACAAGAGTCAGTCGGCGTCGCAGTCTGGCGGGTCGAAGCTTAGGCTTAACGCGACCGGTGACCGACTTCAGGGCGCGCGGAGCGCGCCCTGAAGTTGGTGGTCGCGCTAAGCCTCAGTTTTCGACTCGCCAGGCGCGACGCCGGCCGAGTTTTAGTGCAAACTGTAAGTGGGGTGAACACTCCTCCATCTACTTCACCCCCTGCTCAGGCCTGCTGTGCGCCTCCGTCATGATGGCAAAGAAATGCTGATTTTGGACGTCCAGATTGCGCATGGTGCGGTGATGCATACCTCTTCTTTCCAATGCGTATTCTGGACGCCGTGTCGTCCAGAAACGGCATTATGCGGAAACTGGACGCCGACGCGTCCAGAATCCGCATTATGCGGCTTCTGGACGAATGCGGAAAGTGGACGTAACATATATACACCTCGCCGCGCTGAGGCGCGGCGAAACAAGCTGTGTGTGTAAAAAGTTCAACCTATACTTTGTGTCTGTCAAATTTTGGTGAACAGCATAGTGAACTTTGTACGCATCGTTAGCCGCATCTGGAGAAAGTGTCTTGAGAATGTGTACCTTAATGCCAAGTGCAGCTATCCCCACGATACGGTTGTCTGTACAGCTGATCTAAAGCTCAGTGATATCGCCGCGTTCGCTATATGTTATCGGCATGATACGACGCCGTTTATCTTATGTTTCCTACCTGTGTGACACCTCACATCCAACAAAAAAACTTGCCAAAAGTTTGGTGCGAGCGAATTCCTGTTTTAAGCATACGCATTTCTGTTTCCGAGTGCACATTCATCAATAAACAGCTGTTCTGGCCATCAGGCGAAAACCTTGATTTTGAAATTTTCTTAAATTTTAATTCTAAATATCTCGAAATTGGAATTTAACAAAACTGTAGAACTATGTCACAAATTCTTATTGGCATACGGCCTTACCATTTCTGCGTTCAAATTCGTCAAAAAACGACGTTCTATTTGGTTGATTTATGGAATTTTGAAAAATAATCACGTATTTCTATTAAATTCCACATTTGCAAAAAATTTCTCTTGCGTTACAAATTATCCGCAGTCTATACTCTTTCCATTTCTGAAGAAATTTCGCCGCTGCATCATCAGGTGAAAAAGTCGATTTTCGACATTTTCATATTTTGATTGAAAATATCTCGAAATTGCAATTTTGGAAAACTTCAAAACTATGTCACAAATTCTTATCGACATACGACCTTTCCATTTCTGCATTCACATTCGTCATTAAATGACTTTGTATTTTAGTCAATTTATGCAATTTTGACAAATAATCGCGTATTTCTATTAAATTCCACATCTGTAAAAAATTTCTTTTGTGTTACAAATTATCCGCGGTCCATGCTCCTTCCATTTCTGAAGAAATTTCGCGGCTAGCGCGTCAGACAAAAAAGTCGATTTTCGACATTTTCGAATTTTAATTGCAAATATCTCGAAAATGCGAAATTAGCAACAGAAACGGACATCGGATCCATACTCAGCGACATCGACTCTACTTGACCACATATGCCACATATCTTACTTCGGTGCCACGGACAGACAGACAGACACACAGACAGACACACAGACAGACACACAGACAGACATTGTCAACCGTATATATACACCTCGCCGCGCTGAGGCGCGGCGAAAAAATGGGAAAGGCACCACTTTTGAATTTGGACTGAAAAATCGATTTTTTCGATTTTCACACAAAATTCGGCCTCTCCGAAAGAAGTGACCTATTACACATTTATAGCCGAGCTCTATTGAATGGTGTTTGTCCCATCTCGATATGAGCACCCCATCAAAAGTTACGCTGGACCGAAGTTTTACCCGGAACCCCGGGACCCAACTTTGGGCAATATTTCCCAGCCCGGGGTACATCTGCCCGGATTCAACAATGCGGTGCGCGCATTGACTATCTGAGATGTGCCAGTTCTCAATAAACTAGAACTTCTCCTTTAAAAATAAAACACTTACAGCGGGGGCCGCGAACCCTATTTTTGGGTCGAAAAACCGGGTTTTTGCTACCCGGCCCGGGCATGACCGGACCCAGCCCGGCGGCGCCCCCACCATCGGATAGCCCAATGTCTTTTACATATTCGGCCCAAAGCTCGTCTCGCTACGTTCTACCAGAACACTATTCTAAACGTCCAAAGTTCATCAGAGGCCGAAAAACCGGGTTTTTGGCAACTTGCCAAAAATCGGGTCCCGGACGGAAGTCGAGACCTTCGATCCACCCTGCGCAATCCAGAGACCTATCGAATAAAAAAATTCGCCCCGATCGGCCAACTCTAGCCCGACTTATGAGCGTTCCAATTTACACAGAATCCGCACCATCACTATAGCACTCCTCCCTTTTGGAGGGGAGGAGTGCCAAAAAGTGTCTTGAGAATGCGTAACTTAAAATGCCAAGTGCAGCTATCCCCACGATACGGTTGTCTGTACAGCTGATCTGAAGCTCAGTGATATCGCCGCGTTCGCTATATGTTATCGGCATGATACGACGCCGTTTATCTGATGTTTCCTACCTGTGTGAAAACGTCACATCCAACAAACAAGCTCCGGTATTAAAAAGTTGAGTTTGTATTCTGACTGACATTGCAAAGAGTTGCGTTCTTTCTGCAGAGAGTGCGAGAGTTCATCGCCCGCATGCTCCGCTTCATGAGCCCCCGCTTCGCAAGAGGGTATTGCATAGCAATATTGATTTCGCCCGCGATTTGGCTTTTAGAGCAAGAACATCCCTCTTTCAAGCAACGTTTTAAAAAAGTGACAAAAACTTGTAAAAGTTTTGGCAAACAATTGACAGAGCACAAAACAGCGCACTACGAGCAATCAAACCGTGTCAAACCGTGTCGTAAAATATCGAGAATGGCGTTTTCTGTGGTGCGTGCTCGCGTTATTGAAAAATTTATTGCTGCCGCGTGAAAGAGCACGCCGAGAGCTTTCACCTGACGTGTCGATTGCCACTCTACGACGTAAGACGAGCGATTTAGAGCCGTTTTGTGCTTGTGCACATTCGAGTTACTGTAACTCGCGAAATTCAAACTTTAGAGTTTTGACCAATGGGAGAGCAAATGATCAGTGAGTCGGGAGCTACCCAAAAAGCTTGAGATCGTCTCTCTACGACGCAAGTTGAGCGCGTTAGAGCGTTTTCAGCGTCAAAATGCCGAGAATGGCGTTTTTCGCGGTGCGTGTTTGCGTAATTGAAGAAAAATTTGCAGTCGCATGAAACAACACGCCGAGAGCTTTCACCTGACGTGTCGATTGCCACTCTACGACGTAAGACGAGCGAGTTAGAGCCGTTTTGTGCTTTCGCACCTTCGAGTTACTGTAAGTCGCAAAATTCAAACTTTTGAGTTGCGACCAATGGGAGAACAAATGATCAGTGAGTCGGGAGCTCAAAGAGCTCGAGATCGTCTCTCTACGACGCAAGTTGAGCGCGTTAGAGCGATTTCAGCGTCAAAATACCGAGAATGGCGTTTTGCGCGGTGCGTGTTTGCGTAATTGAGAAAACTTTTGCAGACGCATGAAAGAGCACGTCGAGAGCTTTCACCTGACGTGTCGATTGCCGCTCTACGACGTAACACGAGCGAGGTAAAGCCATTTTGCGTTTTGACCTTCGGCTTACTGTAGCGCGCGCAATTCAAACTTTTGAATCTCGACTTCTCTTAGCGGAATGATCAGTGAGTCGAGACCTATCCGTAGAGCCCAAGATCGTCTCTCTACGTCTGTCCAACGCCGAGATCCGAGAGCGTTACGCACGTACGTACGTACGCACGTACGTACGTACGCACGCACGCACGCCGAGCTCTCGTAGGGTGTCGCCCGCCTGAGGGCGGGCGAAAAAACTTGCCAAAAGTTTGTTGTGATCGAATTCCTGTGTTCAGCGTACATATTTCTGTTTCCGAGTGCACATTCATCAATAAACAGCTGTTCTGGCCATCATACGAAAATCTCGATTTTGATATTTTTTTAAATTTTAATCCTAATGTCTCAAAATTGGAATTTATTAAAACTGTAAAACTATGTCACAAATTTGTATTGGCATACGGCCTTACCATATCTGCGTTCAAATTCGTCAAATAACGACGTTCTATTTTGTTGACTTATGGAATTTTAAAAAATAATCACGTACCTATTTCTATTGAATTCTATATTTGCCACAAAGTTCTCTTGCGTTACAAATTATCCGCAGCCTATACTCTTTCTGTTTCTGAAGAAATTTCGCCGCTATATCATCAGGTAAAAAAGTCGATTTTCGACATTTCCATATTTTGATTAAAAATATCTCGAACTTGCAATTTTTAAAAACTGCAAACTATGTCACAAATCCTTATTGGCATACGACCTTTCCATTTCTGCATTCACATTCGTCAATAAATGATGTTGTATTCTAGTCAACTTATGCAATTTTGACAAATAATCGCGTATTTTCGCCGCCCCCCAGGGCGGCGAGTATATATACGGACGCTATTGTCTGTTCGTTTGTGTGTGTGTCTGTCTGTCTGTCCGTTCGGAACAACTAGACATGACGGTTAGTGCCACCCGATGGAGTCGAATGCGCTGAGTAACGTGCCGTTGTCGGTTTCTGTTGCTAATTTCGCTATTTCGAGATATTTACAATTAAAATATGAAAATGTCAAAAATGACACTTTTATTTACAGGTCGTATCGAGAAAGTTTTTGCTGAAATGGAAAGGGCATAAGACGCGATGAATTTGTAACATAGTTTCGGATTTTGAAATTCACGAAATTAGGGATATTTTCAAGGTTTTTGTCAAAATTCCCAAATTTCGACAAATTCAAACAGCTTAAATTTCAAAATTTCTTTGCACGGATGTATCGAGCATAGTCTGCCAAGTATTTAGCAACTAGTTTCAGCGAATATAATTAACGAAATTAAGGATATTTTTAAGGATTTTGTTTAAATCCACAAATTTCGGCAATTTCAAACAGCTTAAATTTTAAAGTTTCTTTTCACGGATGTGTCGAGCATAGTCTGCCAAGTATTTATCAAATAGTTTCAGATTTTATAATTAACAAAATTGGGAATATTTTCAAGGTTTTTGTCTAAATTCCCATATTTTGACAAATTCAAACAGCTTTAATTTCAACACTTCTTTGCACAGATGTATCGAGCATAGTCTGCCAAGCACTTAGCAAATAGTTTCAGATTTTATAATTAACGAAATTTGGGATATTTTTAAGGTTTTTGTCATGATTCCCAAATTTTGACAAATTCAAACAGCATAAATTTCAAATTTTCTTTTCACGGATGTGTCAAGCATAGTCTGCCAAGTATTTATCAAATAGTTTCAGACTTTATAATTAGCGAAATTAGAGATATTTTCACGGGTATTGTCAAAATTCCCAATTTTCGCCAATTTCAAACAGCTTATATTTTATAATTTCTTTACATGGTTGTGTCGGGCATAGGCTGCCAAGTATTTAGCAACTCGTTCTAAGTTTTATAATTAGCGAATTTTGGGATATTTTCAAGGTTTTTGTCAATGTTCCCAAATTATGACAATTTCAAACAGCTTAAATTTTACAATGTCTCTGCGTTGATGCATTA
>JASAMZ010005831.1:0-20000 GCA_030248115.1 Linhomoeus sp. GSCO2_2 | reverse complement strand
ACACACACACACACACACACACACACACACACACACACACACACACACACACACACACATTGTCATCCGTATATATACACCTCGACGCGCTGTAGGGGAGAACACCTTGGGGGGGGGGGGGGAGAACCTGGGGTGTAGGGGAGAACACCGGGGGGGGGGGGAGAACAGCTGGGGAACAGTCCACTTTTGAAGTACGTCAAGCCCGGTTTTGGCCCCGCGAAGTACTCTGCAAATTTTCTGGAGTGCTTCACTTTTTTTAGCCAAAACCTATAAATCGAATGCTTCCTTACAAATTGTTAGGTGTTTACAATTACATTATTTTTCGGCATTTTTGGGCGCTTTTTTCGCCCGGCCTCAGCCGGGCGAACCCCTACGAGAGCTTATCGTGCGTACACGTACGTACGTACGTACGTACGTTCGTTACGCTCTCAGATCTCGGCGTTTGAAAGTCGTAGGAAGGCGATCTTGGGCTCTACGGAAAGCTCTCGACTTACTGGTAATGTCGCTAGGAGACTTCGAAATTCAAAAGTTTGAATTACGCGCGCTACAGTACTCCGAAGGTTCAAACTGAAAACGGCTCTAACTCGCTCGTCTTACGTCGTAGAGCGGCGTGCGATGGGTCAACTGAAAGGACCCGACGTGCGCTTTCGCTTGGCATAAAAAAGTTTCTTAATTACGCAAACACGCAACACGAAAAGCGACATTCTCGCGTTTCTAAGGCAGAAATCGCTCTAACTCGCTCAGCGTGCGTCGTAGGGACACGATCTTGGGTTGGCTGGATAGCTCTCGACTCACTGATCATTTGTTTTTCGATTGGTCGAAACTCAAAAGTTTGAATTTTGGGAGCTACAGTAACCCAAAGGTTTAAAACGCGAAATTTGTCTAACTCGCTCGTCTTCCGCCATAGAGAGACGATCTTGAGTTCGTTGAATAGGTTTCGGCACACTGATAGTTCCGTTAAGAGAAGTCGAAATTCAAAAGTTTGAATTGCGCGCGCTACAGTAACCTGAAGGTCCAAAACGCAAAACGGCTCTAACACGCTCGTCTTACGTCGTAGAGCGGCGTGCGATAGGTCAACTAAAAGGTCTCGACGTGCTCTTTCACTTGGCGTAAAAATTTGTTAATTACGCAAACACGCACCACGAAAAGTGACATTCTTGCGTTTTAGCATAGAAACGCTCTAACTCGCTCAGCGTGCGTCGTAGAGAGACGATCTTGAGTTGCTGGATAGCTCTTGACTCACTGATGATTTGTTCTTCTATTGGTCGAAACTCAAAAGTTTGAATATCGCGAGCTACAGTAACCCAAAAGTTCAAACAGCAAATGGGCCCTAACTCGCTCGTCTTACGTTGTAGAGCGGCATTCGTTCGATCGTTTGAAAGCTTACGTGGAGGCAGTTGTTTGAGCGGTCATTCCTAAAGAAATACTTTTGTTTTTTTAACCCTTGTCTTACGAACAACTTTGTCTGCTAAAAAAATTAATCCCGGGCGATCCCAATGTTGCCTTGCAACAACCGCTCAGAAATGCGTGTGTCTTGCTCAAAAAATTAATCCCGGGCAATCCCAATGTTGCCCTGCAAGAACCTCTCAGAAAGGAGCGTGTCAGAAGTAGCGCATGAATAGTGGACTCTGGGCGGGCGCGCGTCATATCGGAAAGGCTTCGAAATACTTTACAAAAGCATCCACTCTTTTACTCTTTCACTTTAAAAGACTCACAAACCACTCTGTATTAATAAAACAACTCAACTTTTTTAAAACAGCTTGTTTACGGCAAAATTCGAAGTAGTTAATGAATTCATTTGAAAGACTCCACGCGATTACTCTGGGATCGGTTTGGAGTACTCTGGAACGATCCTTCTTGCGGAGTACTGGTAGTGAATCTCAGTGAAGTACTTCAAATTTATTGCACATTAGAGTACTTCAAATGAAAAACATGGGACCCCCAAAAGTTTTTTGTTACACAGTGAGCACTTGAAGACCTTCAAAAAAGTCACGAAGCACTTCAGCAGCTTCGAAGTACTCCTAAGTCGACATCTCATAGGTATACCAGCCTTGTGATTTCGTCTCAGTTTGCTTCCGTCTGACACTTTCCCTTCTTGTCAAACATTTTTCTGATAGTATACAGTTCTCACCTGATTTATTGCCAGTAGGGGATACAGCAGTAACATGTTGGCCAAAGCCGGTGCTCGCACTACAAGAAAATTGAGAGTGACTGGGCAGCCATATGCCCAAGCTTTCAAGGCGCTAACAAGGTGCGTAGAGTGCATGAGACTGGAGGCCGAACCAAGGAGGTCAGTCACCACCTGTTGCAAAGGAGATGACTGCGGTGAATTTGCAAACCTGTTCTACAAAATTGTCTTACTTCAAGGTAGTGGAATTTGGCCACAGTTAGACCCTCTTTTTCATCCTTGAAAGCACCGTATACTAACAGCAGGGAAATGAGACCTCCAATTACGCCTAGTGGTGTCGCCAACCATAGATCTATCCACCTTGCCACAGTGTCTGTGTCTCTGAAAGAGGAAATGGTCGTGACTCAACTTGAAGTGATTCATTCAAGCAGTGTGTGCCGCGACGAATTTTTTCATTAATTCATGATTCAGGCGCCTACGAATAGGATGCGTAGACTTCAAAGCTAATCGCAGCCAGCGATGCTGCATCAGAATGCCCACAAAACGTCTAGCGGCGCATCACTGTGCCTAGCGCGAGCAACCGCTCTCAAGCTAAGTCTGCAATAGTAGTAAGAGTGACCCAGTCTTTACACTTAGTTTGTTTAATCAAACGTTTATGCCAATTCATAGGCTTTTTGAAAGAGATTGTTTTGAAAGAGACTATCACAGTTTTTGTTGCTTTTCCAGCTGTGATGTTCGACAACCCCTTCTCACGGATCTCCTTCATGTTGCATGCCTTCCTGGCGGGCTGGCGAATGGGCACCTATATCTTTCGGCATTGCAGATATGCGTTTGCTTACTGCCCTCTTTTTGCAGACTATGTGTATGATTCTAAACCAGAAATGTACCTTCATGAAATCTCCGCAACAACGAACACCAACTCGCTCGCAAGACAGTGTAGTGAGTGAATGAAGTGCCACAGAAGAGCAGTAACGACAACGTACCCATAGTCCACAAAGCTGGCCTGATAACGCCGCACTGCCAGAAGGACTTCGAGGTTGAAGATGGGGCATGGACGCAGAGCACGGACGCACCAAACTTCTTGCCGTGCCTTCAGCTTCTTCTCGTGATATAAAGAACCGACTTTTCGAAATTTCCACCTTACCGCCATATGGTGCTGATGCCAGCGCTTCCAACGAGGCCAGGGAGCGAGACAGTGCCCAACGATCAGCATGTAGGCGGTCAAGTTCTGCGCCCATCGCTCGACCGAGTGTACACTAGCGTAAATTTTGTCTGTCGTCTACCGGACGAAACCTTATGAGGGCTTGGAGTTCAAAACTCAATGCATTCAACACAAATGCCTCAAATTTTGCAAACAAGCTCCGGTATCAAAAAGTTGAGTTTGTATACTGACTGACATTGCAAAGAGTTGCGTTCTTTCTGCAGAGAGTGCGAGAGTTCATTGCCCGCACGCTCCGCTTCATGACCCCCGCTTCGCAAGAGGGTATTGCATAGCAATATTGATTTCGCCCGCGATTTGGCTTTTAGAGCAAGAACTTCCCTCTTTCAAGCAACGTTTTCAAAAAAAGTGTCAAAAACTTATAAAAGTTTTGGCAAACACTTGACAGAGCACAAAACAGCGCACTACGAGCAATCAAACCATTTGCACTTCTGCATGTAGCAAACAGCAATCTTAGTGTTAAAATATCGAGAATGGCGTTTTCTGCGGTGCGTCCTTGCGTTATTGAATAATCTTTGCTGCCGCGTGAAAGAGCACGCCGAGAGCTTTCACCTAACGAGTCGATTGCAACTCTACGACGTAAGACGAGCGAGTTAGAGCCGTTTTGTGCTTTTGCACATTCGAGTTACTGTAACTCGCGTAATTCAAACTATTGAGTTTCGACCAATCGAAGAGCAAATGATCAGTGAGTCGGGAGCTATCCAAAAAGCTCGAGATCGTCTCTCTACGACGCAAGTTGAGCGCGGGCGCGTTAGAGCGACTTCAGCGTCAAAAATGCCGAGAATGGCGTTTTCCGCGGTGCGTGTTTGCGTAATTGAAAAAACTTTTGCAGACGCATGAAAGAAAACGTCGAGAGCTTTCACCTGACGTGTCGCTTGCTACTCTACGACGTAAGACGAGCGAGTTAGAGCCGTTTTGTGCTTTTGCACCTTCCAGTTACTGTAACTCACGAAATTCAAACTTTTGAGTTGCGACCAATGGGGAACAAATGATTAGTTAGTCGGGAGCTATCCAAAAAGCTCGAGATCGTCTCTCTACGACGCAAGTTGAGCGCGTTATAGCGATTTTAGCGTCAGAATGCCGAGACTGGCGTTTTCGGCAGTGCGTGTTTGCGTAATTGAAAGAACTTCTGCAGTCGCATGAAAGAACACGTCGAGAGCTTTCACCTGACGCGTCGATTGCTGCCCTACGACGTAACACGAGCGAGCTAGAGCCGTCTTCGTTTTGACCTTCGGGTTACTGTAGCGCGCGCAATTCAAACTTTTGAATTTCGAAACCTCTTAGCGGAATGATCAGTGAGTCGAGACCTATCCGTAGAGCCCAAGATCTCCGCTCTACGACTTTCCAACGCCGAGATCTGGGAGCGTTACGCACGGACGGACGGACGGACGGACGGACGGACGGACGGACGGACGGACGGACGGACGGACGGACGGACGGACGGACGGACAAACGGACGGACGGACGGACGGACGCACGCACGCACGCACGCACGCACGCACGCACGCCGAGCCTGAGGACGGGCGAAAAAAAATGCTTAAGTGCATCAGTCCCTGCTGCGCAGCGCTTCGACAGGGCTGCAGTGTGCTGTAGAAATGGGCACCGGGCCACCGGAATCAGCAACCGGCCAACCGGTCAAAGCTTCACGCTGCCAGTCGCCGGCTGGTTGCCGGTTGAGGAATTGTTTGACGGCTGGTTGCCTACCGATTGGGCCATTTTTTGCAACGCATTTTTTATCGAATTCATACATTGTGTTACCCGAAACGATGGTATCTCATACTTCTACATCTAAAATGGTAAAGTTTTGTCCAGGTTATACAAGACCGCGTGAAAAGAGTCATTGTCCACATTGAGTTTTCCGATTGTGAAACTTGTCTTTGCTCACTTTCGCTTTCCGGCCACTGCCAGGCCGGTTACCGGCCGGTTGATAATTCTGCTGTAGGTTGGGTTGCCGGTTAGGCGGGAAATTTGCCGGCTGCTTATCGGTTGTATCTCCATCTCCAGTGCAGAGTAGAGATGGGTACCACCACCAGAACCGGCAACCGGCCAGCCGCGGCTGGTTGCCAGCTGGTCAAAGCTTCACGCAGCTGGTCGCTGGCCATTCATCAACTTAACCAAATAATTTTTTAAACTTAAAACAACAACTTAAGCTACCGAATTCACAAAGAAACAAGCTCATAAGTCAATATCTTGCACTTACAAGATACTAGATATTGACATTACATACTCCTTACCATTTCACTTTTATGTGCTTTTTTATTTTACTTTTATGTTTGAAAATAGATGTTGTCTCTAGAGCGAAGCAATGGGCGCACTCGGTTCTGAAACTGTGACTTCAGCGACAAGGCGTTTCCAAGGCAGGACAACAAGACACAATTCAGTGTCGGCTCGTAGTTGCCATTGAATCTGAATGATATTCTTATTGTCATTTTAAGTACCAAACAGTATTGCTTTTTGCAAACGGGCGTCATTGTAATTGTTAGACACTTCGTCGCACGAAAACGCAGTTGCAGCATATACCAACTAACCGCCATTGAGCATATGCTATTCCTTGAGAGGACAGAAAGTTTTCGGACGGCCGTCCCGATTGATCGAGGGCTGTCCCATTTTGAGCATCAAACAGGTAGCTGACTCTTGCAGCCACCCTGAATGTGCGGTGAGCTTGTATCTTGCTTGTTTTGAGGTTGTTTATGCACAGAGGACTTCTATCTTATCGCGATCAGAAACAAGGGAAACGTGCAGGAGACCCTGCAGCGAAGCACTCCGACCAAAATGGGAGAAAGCAGACCGCCACTCGTTTATCATGTCAAATCAAGGGCGATTTCCGCCCAGAGATTCTCCACAAATTCCGCCGGCGCGCGAGTTTCAGAGTATGCGTGTTCCCTGCACCTACAAGGCCGGGCGCGCAGCAGAACTCCACCGAAATCCTGCAGTCCACAGGCCGCAATGAGTCTAAGACGCAATTTCCTCTCGATTCGACCGGTAGCGCACCTACATGGGAGCCAAGGCCCGCGATTCCGCCGATCGCAGACTCGACTTGTCGCCTTGAGCGGGAAGAATTGACACTTTGAGCGCAAATGCTCAGTTTACCACGCCGTCTTTTCGCACTGCATTTCTTTCAATTGTGAAGTTTGAATGCGTGCGCAAATTTAAGTTACAACATAGTTTGAGGAGAGTACGGTAAAAGTTGCATTCAAATTTGAATGTCGGCATTAGGAAAGTGGCTTTTTTCGCCGCGCCTCAGCGCGGCGAGGTGTATATATACGGATGACAATGTCTGTCTGTCTGTCTGTCTGTCTGTCTGTCTGTCTGTCTGTCTGTCTGTCTGTCTGTCTGCCTGTCTGTCTGTCTGTCTGTCTGTCTGTGTGTTCGTGGCACCGAAGTAAAACATGTGACATATGCGGTCAAGTAGAGTCAAGGTCGCTGAGTATGGATCCAATGTCCGTTTCTGTTGCTAATTTCGCATTTTCGAGATATTCACAATTAAAATCCAAAAATGTCGAATATCGACTTTTCCACCTGATGAGCTAGACGCGAAATTTCTTCAGAAATGGAAAGAGCACGGACCGCTGATAATTTGGAAAATTTTTGTCAGTGTGGAATTTGATAGAAATACGCAATTGTTTGTCGAAATTTCATAAATTGACAAAAATAGAACGTTATTTATTGACGAATGTGAATGCAGAATCTGAAAGGTCGTAAGCCAATAAGAATTTGTGACATCGTTTTTCAGTTTTGAAACACTGCAATTTGGAGATATTTACAATTAAAATATGAAAATGTCGAAAATCGACTTTTTCGCCTGATGAGCTAGCGGCGAAATTTCTTCAGAAATGGAAAGAGCATAGGCCGTGGACAATTCGTAACACAAAAGAATTTTTTTCAAATGTGGAATTTAATAGAAATACGCAATTGTTTGTCGAAATTTCATAAATTGACAAAAATAGAACGTCATTTATTGACGAATGTGAATGCAGAAACTGAAAGGTCGTAAGCCAATAAGAATTTGTGACATAGTTTTTTAGTTTTGAAACATTGAAAATTAGAGATATTTACAATTAAAATATAAAAATGTCGAAACTCGACTTTATCGCCTGGTGGACTAGCGGCGAAATTTCTTCAGAAATGGAAAGAGCATAGACCGCGGACAATTTGTAACACAAACAAAATTGTTTGCAATTGTGGAATTTTATTGAAATGCGCCACAATTTGCCAAAATTCTACAAATTGACAAAAGCGTCATAACGCAGAAATACGTACACCAAACGAAATTCCTGGTAGAGAACGACTGCACCAAACAGTGGCAAGTTTTTTTGTTCGATGTGGCGTATTCACACAGGTACAAAACTTCCGATGAACGGCGTCGTATCATGCCGATAGCGAACGCGGCGATATCACTGAGCTTTAGATCAGTTGTACAGACAACCGTATCGTGGTAATGGCTGCACTTGAATTGTGGTACGCGTTTTCAAGATACCTTCTCTAGATACGGCTAATTAGGCGAATGAAATTCACTATACTGTTCACCAAGATTTGACAGACACAAAGTATAGATTGAACTTTTTACACACACAGCTTGTTGAAGGCAAACTCGACACGAAATGAAGAAACCAATGGCAAATTCGCGTTCCTCGTCGCGAAATACCCTTGAATCGACATTACAAAAGTTCAATCACCTCACCTTCAGTTTCGTCGACGTAGGGCTTCGGTAGGTCGAAAATCGGTAAAAACTCGCGAATTTTGATCCGAAACGTAAAAGCAATGTCAGATTCGGCATCAGCGACCTCGCAAGCACCGGAGCCGACTCCAACATTGATTTTGTCCTCCGGAGTGGAAATTCGAATTTTGGACGCGGCCGGGGTACGGTAGCCGAAATAATATTTTTGAAAATCGACCTCGGATCACTTTTCAACGGGGAATCGCGTGGTGTAGTCCATTAGGCCCTAAATAATCGCAGTCGAGCGCTAAAACGGTCGAAAGTCAACAAGCTTTGTCTAAAAACGGTGGCACCACGTTGGCATCAGTGTAAACTTGAGGGCGTGTGCGCGATAATGTGCACTGGATAGTGAAGTGCCGCTAGACATTTAGTCGACAATCTGGTGGGGTATAGCCGCAATTGGTCTTGGATTTGTTCGTGGTACCTGATCCACATGTGGATCAGAAGATTCGCCGCAGGCACACTTTGCGCTTACAATTGTGGCAACTGATCCATAAATGGATCAGAGAAATTCGCCGCAGGCACACAGTGCAATAAAAGCGTCTAAATGAGACGACGCCCTATTGAAAAGGGTATAAATGGGATGACGCCCTATTAAAAAGGGTATAAATGGGACGACGCCCTAGTCTTTTGGGCTTAGTGCTCGATGCATCCACACAAAGATATGTTGAAATCTAAGCTGCTTGAAATTGTCGAAATTTTGAAGTTCTGACAAAAACCTTGAAAATATACCCAAATTCTTTAATGATAAAATCTAGAACTATTTGCTAAATACTTGGCAGACTATGCCCGACACAACTATGCAAAGACATTTTAAAATTTAAACTACTTGGAATTATCGAAATTTGAGGATCTTAACAAAAAGTATCCCAAATTTCGTTAATTGTAAAATCAGAAACTATTTGCTAAATACTTGACAGACTATGCCCAATGCATCAACGCAAAGACATTGTGAAATATAAGCTGTTTGAAATTTTGGTAATTAGGGAATTTTGACAAAAGCCTTGAAAAATTCGTTAATTACAAAACTTAGAACGGGTTGCTAAATACTTGGCAGACTATGCTCGATACATCCGTGCAAAGAAGTTTTCAAATTTAAGTTGTTTGAATTTGTCAAGATTTGAAAATTTTGAAAAAAAAACCTTAAAAATATCCCTAATTTCGTTAACCATAAAATCTAAAATTATTTGATAAATACTTGGCAGACTATGCTCGACACATCCGTAAAAAGAAATTTTGAAATTTAAGCTGTTTGAAATTGTCGAAATTTGTGGGTTTTAACAAAATCCTTAAAAATATCCTAGATTTCGTTAATTATATTCGCTGAAACTATTTGCAAAATACTTGGCAGACTATGCTCGATACATCCGTGCAAAGAAGTTTTCAAATTTATGCTGTTTGAATTTAACCTTGAAAATATCTCTAATTTCGTTAATTATAGAATCTGAAATTATTTGATAATTACTTGGCAGACTATGCTCGACACATTAGTGAAAAGAAATTTTGAAATTTAAGCTGTTTGAAATTGTCGAAATTTGTGGATTCTAACAAAATCCTTAAAAATATCCCAAATTTCGTTAATTATATTCGCTAAAATTATTTGCTAAATACTTGGCAGACCATGCTCGATACATCCGTGCACACACGCACACGCACACGCACACGCACACGCACACACGCACACGCACGCGCACGCGCACGCGCACGCGCACGCGCACGCGCACGCGCACGCGCACGCGCACGCGCACGCGCACGCGCACGCGCACACGCACGCGCACGCGCACGCGCACGCGCACGCGCACGCGCACGCGCACGCGCACGCGCACGCGCACGCGCACGCTCACGCTCACGCGCACGCGCACTCTCACGCGCACGCGCACGCTCACCCGCACCCGCACCCGCACGCGCACTCGCACGCGCACGCGCACGCGCACGCGCACGCGCACGCGCACGCGCACGCGCACGCGCACGCGCACGCGCACGCGCACGCGCACGCGCACGCGCACGCGCACGCGCACGCGCACGCGCACGCGCACGCGCACGCGCACGCGCACGCGCACGCGCACGCGCACGCGCACGCGCACGCGCACGCGCACGCGCACGCGCACGCGCACACGCACACGCACACGCACACGCACACGCACACGCACACGCACACGCACACGCACACGCACACGCACACGCACACACACACACACACACGCACGCACGCACGCACGCACGCACGCACGCACGCACGCACGCACGCACGCACGCACGCACGCACGCACGCACGCACGCACGCACGCACGCACGCACGCACGCACGCACGCACGCACGCACGCACGCACGCGCGCACGCACGCACGCACGCACGCACGCACGCACGCACGCACGCACGCACGCACGCACGCACGCACGCACGCACGCACGCACGCACGCACGCACGCACGCACGCACGCACGCACGCACGCACGCACGCACGCACGCACGCACGCACGCACGCACGCACGCACGCACGCACGCACGCACGCACGCACGCACGCACGCACGCACGCACGCACGCACGCACGCACGCGCACGCGCACGCGCACGCGCACGCGCACGCGCACGCGCACGCGCACGCGCACGCGCACGCGCACGCGCACGCGCACGCGCACGCGCACGCGCACGCGCACGCGCACGCGCCCGCGCCCGCGCACGCGCACGCGCACGCGAACGCGCACGCGCACGCGCACGCGCACGCGCACGCGCACGCGCACGCGCACGCGCACGCGCACGCGCACGCGCACGCGCACGCGCACTCGCACGCGCACGCGCACGCGCACGCGCACGCGCACGCGCACGCGCACGCGCACGCGCTCGCGCACGCGCACGCGCACGCGCACGCGCACGCGCACGCGCACGCGCACACGCACACGCACACGCACACGCACACGCACACGCACACGCACACGCACACGCACACGCACACGCACACGCACACGCACACGCACACGCACACGCACACGCACACACACACACGCACGCACGCACGCACGCACGCACGCACGCACGCACGCACGCACGCACGCACGCACGCACGCACGCACGCACGCACGCACGCACGCACGCACGCACGCACGCACGCACGCACGCACGCACGCACGCACGCACGCACGCACGCACGCACGCACGCACGCACGCACGCACGCACGCACGCACGCACGCACGCACGCACGCACGCACGCACGCACGCACGCACGCACGCACGCACGCACGCACGCACGCACGCACGCACACACACACACACACACACACACACACACACACACACACACACACACACACACACACACACACACACACACACACACACACACACACACACACAAACAGACAATAGCGTCCGTATATATGTCACAGGCCATGGCCGTCTTCAGGCCATCGCCGTCTAGACGGCTTTGGCCTGGTCGATCAGGCCATGGCCGTCTTTTTGAGCAGAAGACGGCCAGGGCCTGGTGCGTCAGGCCACAGCCGTCTAGACGGCCACGGCCTGATGCGTCAGGCCATGGCCGTCTTTTCCTTGCTCTGCTAGTTTCCGACATAGTATATTCCTTCCAATTCAGGCTATGCTTAGGCTCGCCCTGCGCCCACAGTTTACAAGTCAGCCGGCGTCGCAGTCTGGCGGGTCGAAGCTTAGGCTTAAAGCGACCGGTGACCGACTTCAGGGCGCGCGGAGCGCGCCCTGGAGTTGGTGGTCGCGCTAAGCCTCAGTTGAGGCCCGCCAGGCGCGACGCCGGCCAAGTTTTTGTGCAAACTGCAAGTGGAATGAACACTCCTCCATCTACTTCACCTCCTGCTTAGGCCGGCTTCACATTTATTTAAAATTTTAATTCAAATATCTCGAAATTGGAATTTTTTGAAAATGTAAACCTATGTCACAAATTCTTATTGGCATACGGCCTTACCATTTCCGCGTTTAAATTCGTCAAAAAACGACGTTCAATTTTTGCTAATTTATGGAATTTTGAAAAATAATCACGTATTTCTGTTGAATTCCATATTTGCAAAAAATTTCTCTTGCATTACAAATTATCCGCAGTCCATGCTCCTTCCATTTCAGAAGAAATTTCGCCGCTATATTATCAGGTGAAAAAGTCGATTTTCGACATTTTCATATTTGGATTGAAAATATCTCGAAATTGCAATTTTAAAAAACTGCAAAACTATGTCACAAATCCTTATTGGCATACGACCTTTCCATTTCTGCATTCAAATTTGTCAATAAACGACGTTGTATTTTAGTCAATTTATGCAATTTTGACAAATAATCGCGTATTTCTATTAAATTCCACATTTGCAAAAAATTTCTTTTGTGGTACAAATTATCCGCGGTCCATGCTCCTTCCATTTCTGAAGAAATTTCACGGCTAGCGCATCCGACGAAAAAGTCGATTTTCGACATTTTCGAATTTTAGTTGCGAATATCTCGAAAATGCGAAATTAACAACACAAACGGACACCGGATCCGTACTCAGCGACTCGACTCTACTTGACCACATATGTCACCTATTTTACTTTGGTGCCACGGACGGACGGACGGACAGACAGACGGACGGACGGACGGACGGACGGACGGACGGACGGACGGACGGACGGACGGACGGACACACAGACAGACAGACAGACATTGTCATCCGTATATATGCTGCATCCGGACGGCGCAATCCTCCAGAATGTGCAATATTGCACGATCTGGAGGGGTGCACCTCCAAACTGCGCAATATGGCGCGTTCTGGAGGGCAGCCCCTCCAGAATGTGCAATCATCTGCTAGAACGTTGAATTCTTTAACTTTTACGTATAATTCTTTTGCCAGGAAGTTGTTTCCTTTGATATCAGGCTATGCTTAGGCTCGCCCTGCGCCCAGAGACGGATCACAAGAGTCTAGTCGGCGTCGCAGTCTGGCGGGTCGAAGCTTAGGCTTAACGCGACCGGTGACCGACTTCAGGGCGCGCGAAGCGCGCCCTGAAGTTGGTGGTCGCGCTAAGCCTCAGTTTTCGACCCGCCAGGCGCGACGTCGACAGAGTTTTAGTGCAAACTGTAAGTAGGATGAACACTCCTCCATCTAATTCACCTACTGCTCAGGCCTGCTGAGCCCCGCCGACCAGAGATTGCGCGGTTTGGAGGGGCCGCCCTCCAGAACGCGCCATATTGCGTAGTCTGGAAAGAAACCCTCCAGATTGCGCAATCTGGCTGAATTGCGGAAAGTGGATGCAACATATATACACCTCGCCGCGCTGAGGCGCGGCGAAAAAATTGGAATTTTCGAAACCCTGGCGGTGACCCGTTGCCAAATCAGAACTCAAGATTTCCGCGGCGGATTTTGGCGATTTTGGTCTTAAACGAAAGAGAACATGATAATCTTGCCGATTGGAGATATCTGGCCCGATCCAACAACTCCCTGATTTACTAAGATTTTTAAAGGCAAATATTCATCAAAAATCCGCTTTCGGCTACCGTAACCCGAGAACGCGTCGACCTAGAGGGTCGGGATTTTTTCCGCAACAAGCTTAGAGTAAAAACTGGGTACCCGATGATGGTTGATTGGCATTGTATAGTGTGTCGTGCATTTGAAGAGCATATTCCATAGAGTGTCAGAATAGCAAGTTGAGCATTTCTTCGGGGAGTATCGCCGCAGTTACTCGAGTTTCCAAAGAAAGGTTGTGCCATTGCTGGGCAATCGATGTCTTTAAAGCGCATTGGTGGGTACTGATCCATAAATGGATCAGGAATGTTCGCCGCAGGTTCACTTTGGAATGAAGAGGGTCTAAATGGGACGACGCCCTTTTCTTTTGGGTCACAAATGCGGACGGTTACGGTACCGTTGCTGTAGATTGCAAAACCGCACAGTGAACAGAATTGCCGCGTTTCGTCTTCGATTGAATAGGTGGCAAAAACATACGTTGCCGGGCACATCCATGGAAAAATATTGCTAAGTTTTAGCCATTTGAAATTGCCGAAATCTGCCGTTTGGAAAAAACGTTGAAAATATCCCTAAATTCGTGAATTCTAAAATCTGAAACTACTGTATAATTACTTGACATACTACGCCCTATTCATTCAAGCAAAGATATTTTGAATTTTAAGTTGTTTGAAATTGTCGAAATTTGGCAATTTTGAAAAAATCCTTGAAAATATCCCTAAATTCGTTAATTATAAGATATAGAACCATTTGCTAAATAGTTGGCAGACTATGCCCGACACAACCATGCAAAGACATTCTGAAATTTAAGCTATTCGAAATTGTCGAAATTTGGAAATTTTAGCAATACCCTTGAAAATATACCTAATTCCGCTAATTAGGAAATCTGAAACTGTTTGCTAAAATACTTGGCTGACTATGCTCGATACATCCGTGCAAAGAAGTTTTGAAATTTAAGCTGTTTGAATTTGTCGAAATTTGGAAATTTTGACAAAACCACTAAAAATAACCCTAATTTCGTCAATTATAAAATCTAAAACTATTTGATAAATACTTGGCAGACTATGCTCGATACATCCGTGCAAAGAAGTCTTGAAATTTAAGCTGTTTGAATTTGTCGAAATTTGGGAATTTTGACAAAACCCTTGAAAATATCCCTAATTTCGTTAATTATAAAATCTGAAACTATTTGATAAATACTTGGCAGACTATGCTCGATACATCCGTAAAAAAATATTTTGAAATTTACGCTGTTTGAAATTGTCGAAATTTGGGAATTTTGACAAAAACCTTGAAAATATCCCTAATTTCGTTACTTATATTCGCTGAAACTGTTTGCTAAATACTTGGCAGACTATGCTCGATACATCTGTGCAAAGAAGTATTAAAATTTAAGCTGTTTGAAATTGTCGAAATTTGGGAATTTTGACAAAAACCTTGAAAACATCCCTCATTTCGTGCAGTCCAAAATCCGAAACTATGTCACAAATTCATCGCGTAGTATGCCCTTTCCATTTCAGCAAAAACTTTGCCGATACGACTTGTAAATAAAAGTGTCATTTTTGACATTTTCATATTTTAATTGTAAATATCTCGAAATAGGGAAATTAGCAACAGAAACGGACAACGGCACGTTACTCAGCGCATTCGACTCCATTGGGTGGCACTAACCGTCATGTCTAGTTTTGTGACACACACACACAGACACACACACACAGACACACACACAGACACACGAACGTACAATAGCGTCCGTATATATACTCGCCGCGCTGGGGCGCGGCGAAAAAACTCTCGTCGAGGGCTATAACGTATCCAAAGGACATTAAAATCGGACAACTATTCCAGAAATTCCAGCCGGGTGAACACCTCTCCAGTAAGTAAATTTTCAAATTTTTTAATTTTTCTCGAAATTTTCCCACTGCGCGAAAAAAATGAAGGTCCGTCCACACCTACTATCCCTCGAGAGCTATCGATTAAAAAAAACCCCGTCCAAATCGGACGAACCACGCACGAGAAATCTTGGGGCAAAAATTTTGATCGGGAGCAGCTCCACTATAGCACTCCGCCTTTTTTGGGGTCGGAGTGCTAAAAACCAATCAAGCTATTCCTCATCTATCAATCCTTAACATCAACCTTTTGTAGTGGCCAGTCGTGAAGTTCACAAGTCCTGGTGAAGCAGTGTTGACGTCGATCAATAAAAGAAGCCACAATAAATTGGTTTGAAGCCGCATACCTCTGCAGATGTTGCCGTTTCTTTTCTCAATTGAAAACATGACAATATAGTGACTTAACTTCCGCGAGTGCTTGCAGGAAGCTCAAGCTGCCTTTCTGATGGTGAACAAATGCTGTAGGCCAGCAACCTCTAAGCGAAGTGTGCCGAGGCAAAGCTTCTGTTACTTAGGAAACGGCAGAAAGCTAGCAAATTGGCGCCACTCAGGCTACATAATTTTTTCAGGTTCCAGTCCCCTGCTCTTCTTGTTCATCTTATGTAGGGAATCTTTGAAAACGTTTCATTTTGGCAATTATGTAGAGGCGTTCTAAGCCCGGTCAATTCCTTTCGTGCGACAGGCCGCTTGTGTGGGAAACTGGCGCCGTCTGCAAGCGACGGCGCTGTTGTGTTGCGAATTTTTGGGTGCGCCACACACTGATGCAACTAATCTGAGATACTTGGCAGCCTCAAACACAGCGGATAGCGCTACTGCTAAACACACAGAAGTTGGTCGTCAAAAACTTTACAACGTATCTAGGAATGAACACGGGAGGGGAGTAGGGGGTTGGGCCACCGACGCACAACTTTCGGTTGATTGATCGGCTGATCAATTGGTACATCTCGCTTACACTATGTACATGATGATTTCACCTCTTCGCTTGACGCTGCAAGCGGTCGCTTGCAATCTCATAACAACACAGACCGAAATTAGCAGATAAGAATTGTTTATGGCGAGCATCTGATTGGAAAAGTTTCCCGCATCGTCATCTTTCATATTCTTTTCAATAACAAAGTTAGAAGAAAGCGGCGTAGACAAGTGCTGAACCAAACGGGGAACGCGATTTCTTCGCACAGTCGACCATTTGGTTCTGGCCGCTTGATCATTTGCGGCATTAAGACTGACCGTGCCAACTCTCAAGAGGATAACATGCTCTCTGCAGGTTTGGTGTTAGCAGGATACTATTACCTATCTCACCAGCTGCCCATATCCAAGGCGCGTCGATGGGTTCGAAACTGGTCTGCGACGACTGCAGCTTGGCCTATACTCCACAAGCTAACAGAATCGCTCAGACCGTCTTGAGCAAAGCGGTACGTTGCAAATACTGTGAAACTTGAAGAATTCCCCCACTCTGTATTCTCAAGAGTGTCGTCTATTCGTATCTTGAGAATACACGCCGAAACACGGCACCAACTGTCTTGCTTTTGTTTCAGTAATTACTTTTGTTGAAACTCGGCTTGTATTTAACGTTGCGATTGACGACAAAGCCTGAGAAATGCCAGCGCTTTTACCGTGCGTTTGTGTTCTCTTTGCCTTTTCGCTCTATCGTATTTCGCGATATCAGTACACTTGACGAGTCGTTTAAATAAATCGACAGCAGTTCATCAGATCTCACCTTTCAGCCAAGTCTAGTAGACCACATCTTTCTGCGCCACCTCAACTACAACCGAAGTCGTGCTGCTACAGTTGACTCTACCCTCAAATACGGCGTTTGCGACGGCTGTTTGCACACCTATGGACCGCCTAAGACGACTGCCAAGACATTTGAGAGGAGTAGCCTGGCGTCACACTGCATGAGATCGTATTTTACCGCGATTTGAATAGCAAGCAACGTAGCGTATCCTAAGTTCTGTTAGTACTTTCAGATGCAAGCAGACTGCTTTGTATCCACGGAAATTCGTCGCTAGAATACACACGCTCTGCTGTGATCAATGCGACTGGCAATACGCGCGCAAAGGAATTTCGTCTTGTGCGAGAAGTGACAATTGCCTGCCGGGCAAGATGAGTCTGGCACTTGCCAAACATATGACAAGGTTAGTTGCAAAGGACAACGATTTAAAATATGACAAAACCACGTTTCTATTCCCTTGACCATAGAAATTGATTTAGTTTTAGTTTCAGTTTCAGTATCAGTGCCAGTTTTCATTTTAGTTTTAGTTTTAGTTTCAGTTTCAGTAAGTAAATTTCTTGAGTTTCAGTTTCAGTTACTGAAACTGAGTTTCAGTATTAAGTACGCTGCTCTCGGCTGCAAAGCGTACGTGCAATCTTGCATGGATGCGTTGCTGCATTGCTGATTACCATAAATATTAACATAAGATGAGCCAAACATGTACGCCTCAAATATTGAAACTGAAACTAGTTTCAGTACTGCGTATTGAAACTAGTTTTAGAACTGCACTAATACTGATTGCTTCTGTGGAGTTTCAATTTCAGTTTCAGTTTGAATATGGCTGATAATTTTAGTTTCAGTTTCAGTGTCAGTATATTTATAGAAACTGAAACTGAAACTGAAACTAGTTTCAGTTTCTATGGTCACCCCTGTTTCAGCGCGCACTGCCCCAACAATGTGCAGTCTTGGTGCAATCTTGTCGAGGTTAGCCGATCGCTTGCCAAGAAAGTTGTACACGTCAAATGCGACGAGTGTGGACGATTGTTCTCCAGAGCTGGCATTTATTACTGCAGGGAAGGAGCGCTGCAATGCTTGATTCTTCACGCTGTGAGGTTGGATTGGTCAACAGATTCGTTGACTGACTGACATGACGAGGAAGTTGCGAAAGGGAAGGGCTCTAATTGACGTAACTGCTTGCTGTACGCTAAACATTTGTGGTATTTCTTTAGTGTAACAACGCACCAGTGCCTAAAACAGTAACTATGTATGTACATGCCCCTCTCCCCCCAGTTCGCTGTGCGATTGGATTAGGGTACCTCGTACAGCGCCAGTTTGCCCAGAAGAAGGGGTATAGAGTATAGACTAAGCCAACTTTAAACAATTCAAGCAAGATTGTTTATTTTCGCAGAGTATCGTTGAATTAGCTCCACTTTTTGAAGTCAGTTGAATTATATTCATTCAGGAGCCACAAATCGACAGTGGACACTCGAAACCCACACAGCCTGAACAAAAGCAACCAGTGTCAACTTTGCAACAATGCCAATGTGAGGATCAGGGTTCGGCACGCCCTCCAGCGCTGGACGCCAGCCGTGGTTGCCCCTACTGCAGCTCCACTTATACGCAGAAGCATAAGTGCACAGAACATATAAAGGTTGGTTTGGGTGTAATACAACATCAAGCTTCAGTTGGAACTGGAAATGGAATTGAATTATCGAATCAGTGACAGATTGAACACTTGGCAGTTCCTTTCCAAAATTGAATTTAAAGTTGAAGCTCATCGCAATACATGTAGGTGTTCTCAAAATGCAGAACTTGAGTTGATAGTGTTCTGATGTGCCCCAGGGGCCGATTGCACCAGCGCACAATTGCAGCTACAATTGGAGACTGTCCACTGAATGGATTTCAGACCAATCAGCGCGCGTACTCAGCTACTGTACCGGGTGTCCCATAAATCCAGCCCCCCCATCCACAGCAAGCTATAGAAAACTCTACGCAATGAAACTTTCACAGATTAAAGACCAATGGCTTGGCACATCTAATACCAATTTTCAGCGTCATACACCTGCTCACGCAGGAATTATGGCGCGAAACGCAAAATTAGTCGCGGCTGTTGGCCTTCGTGGAGGAGGCCGCCCAGCAGGAAGAGGAGCTGGCGCGCCCTGATTTGGGGTCGGCCGATCGACTTTGCTTCGATCGTTCGCACGCGTGCTATGAGATACAATTTTCGATCCAAAACCGTTCGAAAGCTTGTTTTGTCCTCTTCAAAATGGTACAAGTCGCATCAAATTAGCTCCCGTGTAGCGAAAGTTGTAGCTCACAGAAGCCAGCGAGTCTTGAGAAATTGACCAATTTTGCGTTTTGCGCCACAATTCCCGCATGAGGGGGTGTATGACGCTGAAAATTGGTTTGAGATGTGCCAAGACATTGACCTTTAACCTGTGCAAGTTTCACTGCGTAGAGTTTTTTCTACAGCTTGCTGTGAATGGCAAGATTTTTGCCAACACCCGGTACAGTTCTAGTGTTGTAGAGTGGTTGTTGCTAAGTACAAACGACCCCAGAATACTGTGTTTTTCCAGGCGAGCCACAAAACGGAGCACGCCGATCGCAGATTGCCTGTAGTGGATCGTCTTTGTCTGTACGCAGAATGCCAAATGCCGGTGGTAATACCGTAAATACTCTGATAAGCCCCCCCCCCCCTTCTCCTTCTTCGACACCATGCACAGGAAGACGAAGGTCAGGAGGGGGGCTTATTGGAGTATTTACGGTACCTACGCTTCTTTAATCTTATCTAATATAACACGGACCCAAGGTATCACAACAGCTTGCGTACCATCATATTCTTCATTCTAACTTTTAAAGTTTTAATTATTAGCTCCTTTTACGTTGGTCAGCA
>JASAMZ010005828.1:0-10707 GCA_030248115.1 Linhomoeus sp. GSCO2_2 | reverse complement strand
GAAAGTACAAATGTGTACTCCAACTTGCTCCTCTTCTGCGCGCTTGCAGGTGGCGGCGGCGCAGGCCTCCTATCACGCTTGCTCCCTCCTGCAACGACACCCTGGAAGGGCAAGCTGAACATGAGCTTCGAAGACATCATGCAGGACAACAAGGAGCAGGCGAAGGAGATGGCCAAGAAACTGGTCGACATCATGATTGAGAAGTTCCCAGACTACTTCTCCAAGGAGTTGGCCGGCCGCTACGTCGACTTCGCCGACCACGAGAATATCGTCTACGCACTCAAGGTTGAGGACTTGTGAGACAGCACGGACCTAAGAGAAGTCCGCAATTAGTCGTCAAGCAATTGTGTGCTTGTTAGGAGAACGAGCGAATGGGCGTGCCGGCAGTGATGGAGCAAGGGGACTTCTGGATCAGCAACATTGTTGTCAAGAAACACGAGGAGACGGGAGAGGAACGCCTGCTGGCCATCATCGACTGGCAGGCTGGCTGTCTCTCATCTCAACTCGTCTCATTTCGTCTCACCTCATCTCATCTAGTCTCATCTCATATCTCGGCGTTGGTAAGTCGTAGGAAGGCGATCTTGGGCTTTATGGATAGGTCTCGACTCACTGAGAATTGCGCTAAGAGGTTTCGAAATTCAAAAGTTTGAATTACGCGCGCTACAGTAACCCGAAGGTCAAAACTGAAAACGGCTCTAACTCGCTCGTCTTACGTCGTAGAGCGGCGCGCGATAGGTTAACTAAAAGGTCTCGACGTGCGCTTTCGTTTGGCATTAAAACTTTTGTTAATTACGCAAACACGCAACACGAAAAGCGGCATTCTCGCGTTTTTAACGCAGAAATCGCTCTAACTCGCTCAGCGTGCGTCGTACGGAGACGATCTTGGGTTGGTTGGATAGCTCTCGACTCACTGATCATTTGTTCCTCTATTGGTCGAAACTCAAAAGTTTGAATTTCGGAAGCTACAGTAACCCAAAGGTTTAAAACGCGAAACTTACCTAATTACTTTAGGATACTGTAGCGCGCAATTTTTAAAACTTGTCATTAGTGCGACGTCATAGTTGGCGAGAGGAGTCCGAGGGCTACCCGTTGATGTGTCGAACTCAACTCAGCGACGCCAGACAAGCGAGTTATTAAGCCCGAAGCAAGCATGCGGTTTTCAGTTTTCGACGCGTTTTGGTTACTGTAGCTCTCTATTTAAACTTTTGAAACTTTTTGTTGTCGGATTCGTGCTCAGGAGCTCGAGCGCTTCACGTTGATATGCGATTTGACTAGCTTCGGTCAACTTTTGTCTTAAAATGGACCCCACTTTGGGATACTGTAGTGCGCGAATTTAAAAACTTATTTTTGGTTTGACTACTCAGGTGGCTAGAGGAGTCCGCGGGCTACTCGACGATGTCTCAAACTCCTTCCTACGACGTCGGACGAGCGAATTATTAAGCCCGAAGCGAGCCTGACCCACGTACGCACGCACGTACGTACGCACGCACGCCGAGCTCTTGATAGGGTTCGCTCGGCTGAGGCCGAGCGAAACAAGCTGTTTTAAAAAAGTTGAGTTGTTTTATTAATACAGAGTGGTTTGTGAGTATTTTAAAGTGGAAGAGTAAAGGAGTGGATACTTTTGTAAAGTATTTCAAAGGCCTTTCCGATATGACGCGCGCCCGCCCGGAGTTCACTATTCATGCGCTACTTCTGACACGCTCCTTTCTGAGGGGTTCTTGCAGGGCAACATTGGGATCGCCCGGGATTATTTTTTTGAGCAAGACACGCATTTCTGAGCGGTTGTTGCAGGGCAACATTGGGATCGCCCGGGATTAATTTTTTTAGCAGACAAAGTTGTTCGTAAGACAAGGGTTTAAAAAACAAAAGTATTTCTTTAGGAATGACCGTTCAACAACTGCCTCAACGTAAGCTTTCAAACGGTCGAACGAATGCCGCTCTACAACGTAAGACGAGCGAGTTACGGCCGATTGAGTTACTGTAGCTCACTAAATTCAAACTTTCGAATCTCGACTTATCATTCGGAATGATCAGTGTGGCGAAACCTATTCAACAAACTCAAGATCGTCTCTCTACGACAGAAGACGAGCGAGTTAGAGAAGTTTTGCGTTTTGAACTTTTGGGTTACTGTAGCTCGCGATATTCAAACTTTTGAGTGTCGACCAATAGAAGAACAAATGATCAGTGAGTCAAGAGCTATCCAGCAACTCAAGATCGTCTCTCTACGACGCACGCTGAGCGAGTTAGAGGGATTTCTATGCTAAAAACGCGAGAATGTCGCTTTTCGTGGTGCGTGTTTGCGTAATTAACAAATTTTTACGCCAAGTGAAAGAGCACGTCGAGACCTTTTAGTTGGCCTATCGCACGCCGCTCTACGACGTAAGACGAGCGTGTTAGAGCCGTTTTGCGTTTTGGACCCTCGGGTTACTGTAGCGCGCGCAATTCAAACTTTTGAATTTCGAGTTCTCTTAACGGAATTATCAGTGTGCCGAAACATATTCAACGAACTCAAGATCGTCTCTCTATGACGGAAGACGAGCGAAAGTCAAAACTTCATTGAACGTAGTCGAATCGCATATCAAAATGAAGCGCTCGACGTCCTGAGCAGGAATTCGACAACAAAAAGTTTCAAAAGTGCAAGCAGAGGGCTATAACAACCAAAACGCGATGAAAACTGCAGATTTTGGTTTGGTATATCTTGGTGCTCGTGGGTTGCGAAGCGGCGGTCTTGACATCGCTGAAGAGCTCACTGCAAGCCAACATCAAATCATGCTCACCATTAACCTGTAGTTTTGCGTTAGATTCCAGTGTCTTTTTTTAAATGCAGTCTGAAAAAATGACTTTCTTGGTGTAAAGAATTCAACCCGAGCGATACCAATGTTGCGTAGCAAGACCAGTCCAAAAAGTGTAGTCGCGAGGAGAGTCAAAGACGCTGCACGAAACCGGAAAGGGCCTTGCTACAATCTCAGTAAAAATTCAAAGTTCAAAACCACTCCGCTTTTTAAAAGAGACTTGTTCTGTGCCCCATACCGATTTTTCTGTGGTCTATACATCCACCCGTTGAAAACCGGCCATCAGGTCGCTAACTATTAAAGATGCTACAGCATCTCTACCACTCAGTGCGACTAGCGTTCGATTGGATGAGTTGCTGAACCTCTCCGTGAAGCATACATACCTCTGGGTACGAATCACGAAGATGCAACAACGGCTAGCCAATACCCACGTACGTACACAACTCATGTAGGTACTTATTATCGTGAACATCACGTCATCGGAACAATTCTCAGCAAAAGCGGAATTGAGTGGGATGCGCGGGGTGGACGAAATATCAGAGCCATAGCCAAAATCCCTTTCATCACCAGGGCAGTGGGAGCCCATCTTCCGAGGCGTAGAGGTCTTCTAGCAGGCACTGGGCCCTGTGGAGCAGCTCGTGGCGCCCCGCCTCAGGGTCCTCTCCCAGCAGGGCGTCCTGCGAAGCCATCATGGGTAGACCCCCCGCGACCATTAGCACGCCTCACTTGAACACGCGTCTGTAGAATGTAGAATGATTATGAATTTCAAGAAAAAACAGTTCAAATACCCAATTCAAACAGCCCCCCCCCCCCCCCCATATCCCCCTCCACTGCACCTGTAGGCCTCCTGGATCTGTTCCAGGCTAAAGGGGCACTCCTTTCCTCTCTTCTTCATCTCCTCCCTCAGGCAGCTGTAGTAGTGGAGCAGTATCTCAGCAGTCTGCTCTCGACGAAGCTTGCCGTCCACAGAGCTGCAGAGAAAGCGAGCCAGGTCTCCGGCAGTAGACCCAGGATGGCAGATCTGCAAAGTGTGTGCGCGTTAGCGTGCCGCCAACACCTACCGCACGCTAAGATAAGATAAGATAAAGATTAAGATAAGCTAGGATAAGATAGTGTATAGGATAAGATACGATGAGATAAGATGAGGTGATGAGACGAGATGAGATGAGATGAGATGAGACTAGATGAGATGAGGTGAGACGAAATGAGACGAGTTGAGATGAGAGACAGCCAGCCTGCCAGTCGATGATGGCCAGCAGGCGTTCCTCTCCCGTCTCCTCGTGTTTCTTGACAACAATGTTGCTGATCCAGAAGTCCCCTTGCTCCATCACTGCCGGCACGCCCATTCGCTCGTTCTCCTAACAAGCACACAATTGCTTGACGACTAATTGCGGACTTCTCTTAGGTCCGTGCTGTCTCACAAGTCCTCAACCTTGAGTGCGTAGACGATATTCTCGTGGTCGGCGAAGTCGACGTAGCGGCCGGCCAACTCCTTGGAGAAGTAGTCTGGGAACTTCTCAATCATGATGTCGACCAGTTTCTTGGCCATCTCCTTCGCCTGCTCCTTGTTGTCCTGCATGATGTCTTCGAAGCTCATGTTCAGCTTGCCCTTCCAGCTGTCGTCCAGAAGGGAGTAAGCGTGATAGGAGGCCTGCGCCGCCGCCACCTGCAAGCGCGCAAAAGAGGGAGCAAGTCGACTACACATTGTACCTACTTTCCACGCACGCACGCACGCACGCACGCAGGAACGCACGCACACAGGCACGCACGCACGCACGCCGGAACGCACGCACGCACGCACGCACGCACGCACGCACGCACGCACGCACGCACGCACGCACGCACGCACGCACGCACGCACGCACGCACGCACGCACGCACGCACGCACGCACGCACGCACGCACGCACGCACGCACGCACGCACGCACGCACGCACGCACGCACGCACGCACGCACGCACGCACGCACGCACGCACGCACGCACGCACGCACGCACGCACGCACGCACGCACGCACTCACGCACGCACGCACGCACGCACGCACGCACGCACGCACGCACGCACGCACGCACGCACGCACGCACGCACGCACGCACGCACGCACGCACGCACGCACGCACGAACATCTTTGAGCAGGGGCAGTTGTGGCTTGTCGTAGAGACGCTTGACGTATCCACCATTCCGTGTGAGGTCCTCCATGACAATAAGCCCCAGTTGTTTCTTCTGCACGTCTATCTCCTCCACATAGTAGCACTTCGGTATTCTAAAGGTCTTTTCGTGGCCTTTGGCGAAACGGTAGAAGGCGCACTCGTTGTTGTGGGCCTGCAAAGCGGTGGACAGCTGGTATTGGCAATGTAGCAAGCCCATTGTATGGCCGAAAGTATACCCACTTGCTCTAGTAGAGAGGCGCGTTTGGGAATATGTTTCATGGTGCTACGCAAAGTGCATCGAGCCACGCAACATGGATGTACACAAACACACCTGACGTGCCCTGTGCATCATGCACCCAGTGATCAGAGAAGTGGCACCAATTGCCAAGCCACGTTATGAACATATGTTATGTTGTTATAGAGTGGTCGCCAGTCACCACACTGACCCTGGTGATGACCTCGTCCATTCCTGTGAAGGACTCCATCGCCTCTTTCATCTCCTCCACGATCTCTCCCAGCTCCTGGATGTTCTTCAGACTGGGAATCTTCAACACTACGGATTTGGGAAGACTCGACTCTTCCTTGGACCACTCCAACTCCACTTTGACGATCCTGAAGTGAGAATTGGTTGATTGTAGATCCGTGTCTGGTGCTATTCATTCGGTCATTTGCAGCATTAGAGTCCTCGTCTAAGGAACTGTTGACTGGCTTGCATGGGTGGCCGTTTGCTTGCGTCATGCCATTGGTTTCTGCCTAAGCCTAGCCCAAGCCTAGGCTATTATAGCCTGAGCAAGCCATGTCATAGCCTAAGTCATAGCTGTATGCCATGGAAACCTACATAGGACTAAGCCACAGCCTAAGCCTAAGCCAAAGACTAAGGCCAAGCAATTGAACCCGGCTAGGTCTACGCCAAACCTCAAGCCTAAGCCATAGCTTACGTAAGAGAAACCTAAGGCTAAAAGCCTGAGTCAGTACAAAGTCTGTAGATTGCAGAACCAAAACGTGCGGATACGAAAGGAGTGAAGCAGCCGACTTATTTGCAGTATCTTCACCTGGACAGGAATCCCTGCAGCTCGCCAATGCGCCGACTGGTGGCGCTTTTGAGTGTGTTCTCCGTCTTCAGGGATTCCTGCAACAGTCTCTCCAGTCTCTCATAGGAGAAGGTCGCCTCCGCTATCTTCTCCGTTTTGTCGAACATTCTTTCGACTGTTATTCAACGAATGTGCTACGAATATCGGGTTGGTTCCTTGTTGAGCTGGGCCCTGAGTGCACGCTACTGCGTCGGTTCTGCCTATTCTTCTCGTGTACATACATGCACGCTACAGAGCAGCACGCAGATTGTTTAGAAGAGGGACTGACGCGTGCATGCGTACACGTCAACGGCGCCACGTGGAGCGATAAGGTTGGCAGCCGAGCGCACTGTTATGCTGATGACTAAGTGCCCATTTTGGGGCGCTGTGCTTCATTGTCCTTCCAACAGTGGCAGTGAATAGGATTTGAAGGTTGGTCACGCTTGCTGGGACATAAGCTGACTTGTGACTGTGACAATAAGCTGGGACACATTGATTCAGGTATTGCAATTAGCCATCAGGCAGAATGGCCGTACGGCACAGTTGTATGCCCGTGCGGCAAAGCGTCGCAAAAGGGCCAAAGTGGGACGCCGTAGGTAGGTGGACGACGGTCGCGAGACAATTTCGCCGCAACTCGGCTTTGAATTGAATTCGGAATTTCGGCTCTCGATGCGCCGTACCTACAGTACACCATCACCTAGGCACATACATACATACCAACGTTCTCTGAATAACTTAAATACTGGCCCACTATGCTTTCACCAAGACGCTGTAGGGCTACAGGCACGCAAGACGAACGTCTTTACACGACAGTTTCTGTTGGATAAGATTGATTAGGCTGCTGTCAATATTGCTGCTGCAATAGCGTCGTTGTTTTAACAAGATTAGTAGACGGGGGCAGAGCCCCTCGGGGCACTCCTCCCCTCTTTCAGAAGAATTTTGGGAGTAAAAATTATGCCGCCCATTGATGAACGAGACATGTCAGTGAGGCTTAGTGGCCATTCTGATCGCAAAATTAATAGCAAATTTGGAATTGTGACCCTCGAATACCCCATATTTAACATACAGCACCCTAGCTTCAGCTGAACTGACACAATCAGGTTTTCCACTTGAGGGCACGTATGGTGGCATGCAAATTCTTAAAAAATGGTCCCACACGTCTCAAAACGAAAAGACAACGTCAAATTTGTGGTCAGTATCCCCGAAAAGCCGGAATCGAGTACTTACACGGTAGGTGCCCCAGACAAATCCGGTAGCCAACATTTTTAATTCAAATTTCCCGCCAAAATACGCGTCGGACGAAAAAAAGTGCTTATAACAAAAACAACGTATCTTTTGATGCTCTATCACGTGAAAGCCCAACTGACACCGAAATATCTCAACTGACCCCACTTTGCACCGAAATACCAAAAATTTGTGGGAAAAATGGAAATTTCGCCCAAAAATTGCGACCGCCGAAAGCTGAAAATTTGCTCCAGTGAAGATATTCGTATGCCTCGTAAACCTTGTTAATATCGTGGAAATCGATCGCCGCAGCAGAGAATGGGAAAGGTAGAATTCCTTAATTTCGACTAAAAATCGATTTTTTTAATTTTCACACGAAATTCGACAATTACGAATAAAGTGATCTACTACAAAGTTGTAGAGCTCGCCAAGCTCGATCGAGAGGTCTTAATCCCTCCTCGATATGAGCATCCACAGCATTGTCTGTGGTACTCGTTCGGTACCGTATTGCTCCCTCCTAGGGCGCTTGTTTGAAAAAATAAGCGCCCAGGGCGCTTGTTGGAGGATTCACGGTATACTTGAATAAGGTCGAGAGCACAACTGAACATCCTTGCTGAACTGTTTGTTTACACTGTCATTCAAGCAATCCAGAGAATGCTGGCGAATTCAATCGTTGCTTGCTTTCGTCACTGCGTGACAGGAATGCGCCTCTTGAGTTATTCTATGGTTGACTTGCCAGTTGCCACATTACTACTTTAGGGTGTGTCAAACTGTACGAAGGGAGCCTGAGTCTAAATGTTCTGAATGGTAGAATAACGTTTGCCGTTGAAAGTACACGTACAGCGCGATATAAGCTTTCCGTTTCTAAGAACCGCTTGTTCCGAGAAGTTCTGTTCTGTCTTTCAAAATGTATGCACAGGTGATTTGATTTTGGCCTACACATTATAATGTCGTCACTCCATTTTGCGCCGTGAGTTGCTTGCCACCAATCGACTCGCGAAACCATAAAACGACTTGGTGCAATGCAAGACGTTGACTAGTAGTTGCCTCAATCGAGGAAATTCATTTCTGGGCTTACTAGGCATCAAATTGTATGGATTCGTCTGTCGCTCGGACTGCAGTGATCTGTTGGCGTGGTGGTCACACAGTGCATCACATCCCAACTCTAATCAACCCTCAAGTTCTCACAACCAATTTTCAAGCAACACTTCCATCTCGCCAGGCGGTACAAGCTCTGCAAACGCAACCGACCTACAGGCTGTGTACCCTGAAACCGTTCTCGTTTCGCTCAAGCCACAAAATCGGGTTGAGCGCGTCCGCGCACAACCCAATTTGTTCGGCCGGGGGCCAGTGCGCCTAGGGGACTACGGGTTAGTACTACGTCATATAGGTAGACTTAACGATCGGGCTGAAATTTTCGCCATAGATGTTTATAGTAACAAGAAGTATTGTCGGAATTTTTAAGGAGCCAGATATATTCAGTGGTTACAAATATAAACAAAAACTGTCGAAAAATTAACCGATCTTCTTCACATGTCCAGGTTTTAGGCCTCGTTCTCGGGAACGGTAGTAGATAGGAGAGCGGCTGATGGCTCGTTAGAACCGCCCACTAACCGCATTTATTATGTAAAAAAATCACAAGATCGGTTGAGTATTGCGGTCGTAGGTAGGTCCCGATAAAAAAATGTTTCAGTCTCTCTGTCCAGGAGCAACAATGGAGTGATCCAGAGTCTAGACCACCATAGGGTGAATAAATGTGTAAAACATTTCATCTTCCTAGGGTGTTTGGTTCTTGAGATATGGATGCCCAAAGGTTGAAGCCGTCCAGTATAACATTATGACAAAATCGTAAATTTGTATAGTCGATGTCGAAATGAACTGTAGAGTGGTGATATGTATTGGAGGTGTTGAGAGTGGACTCAGGGAGGGTGGTGGGTGACGGAACGGCGTTATGACGAAATCGTAAATTCGCATAGTCAATGTCGAAGTGAACTGTAGAGTGGTGATATGCATTGGAGGTGTTGTGAGTGGACTCTAGAAGGGTGGTGGGCGACAGAATGACAGATGTTGTAGAAGGTTTGAAAATCGCTGCCTTGTCCACTAAATATCATCCCCCAAGACTGATCTTGATCAACTCTTTGTGACCTTCTCAACCTTTAATAACTGAAACTGAGTTTCAGTTACTGAAACTGAAACTCGAGAGGTGGTATAACTGGATACTCTAACTGAACTGACACTCAGCCAGCACTATAATTATAACTGAAACTGAAACTAAAATGAGGTTCTATTGGTCACCCTGAACTGTAGTTGATGATTATTTGCTCGATGAAGTGTTGCTTGAAATTGGTTGTGAGAACTTGAGGGTTGATTAGAGTTGGGATGTGATGCACTGTGTGACCACCACGCCAACAGATCACTGCAGTCCGAGCGACAGACGAATCCATACAATTTGATGCCTAGTAAGCCCAGAAATGAATTTCCTCGATTGAGGCAACTACTAGTCAACGTCTTGCATTGCACCAAGTCGTTTTATGGTTTCGCGAGTCGATTGGTGGCAACTCACGGCGCAAAATGGAGTGACGACATTATAATGTGTAGGCCAAAATCAAATCACCTGTGCATACATTTTGAAAGACAGAACAGAACTTCTCGGAACAAGCGGTTCTTAGAAACGGAAAGCTTATATCGCGCTGTACGTGTACTTTCAACGGCAAACGTTATTCTACCATTCAGAACATTTAGATTAGGCTCCCTTCGTACAGTTTGACACACCCTAAGTAGTAATGTGGCAACTGGCAAGTCAACCATAGAATAACTCAAGAGGCGCATTCCTGTCACGCAGTGACGAAAGCAAGCAACGATTGAATTCGCCAGCATTCTCTGCATTGCTTGAATGACAGTGTAAACAAACAGTTCAGCAAGGATGTTCAGTTGTGCTCTCGACCTTATTCAAGTATACCGTGAATCCTCCAACAAGCGCCCTGGGCGCTTATTTTTTCAACCTACCTCTAGGAGGGGCACTTATTGGAGAGGGAGCGCTCATTCGAGGGGGCGCTTATTAACTCGACCCCTCAGGAGAGCCAAAATTTTACCAAAATTTCCCGTTGTTGTCATATTTTTGCGCACATCTGCATAGATTGTAGACTGAAACTGTATAGCTTTTGATCAGAATACCTGCAATCAGTAGTAGTGCTGTCATATGTAGCCCAATCTTCTGCTAGGAATGGTCACAGAATAGGTATGGTAGTGCTAGTACTGCAGGTACTAACAACAAGCCGTGTGTGTGTCGCCGACGACGACGACGACGACGACGACGACGACGACGACGACGACGACGACGACGCGACGACGACGACGACGTACCAAGGCATAGTCGCTTCTGGAGTCTTGCCAGCTCTGTTCCTTCTCCAACCTGTAGTAGGCGAACTTCCCTCTAGTCCAGTGGTGTGGCAATTGGCAAATTCACCATA
>JASAMZ010005827.1:0-28120 GCA_030248115.1 Linhomoeus sp. GSCO2_2 | reverse complement strand
ATATGTAGTTATTACTTCGTTCAGTTACGTATGCTTCAAAATTTCATAAATTGACAAAAATCAAACATTAATTTATTGACGAATATGAATGCAGAAATTGAAAGGTCGTAAGCCAATAAGAATTTGTGACATGGTTTTACAGTTTTGAAATATTGCAATTTAGAGATATTTACAATTAAAATATAAAAATTTTTCCTATAAAATATAAAATATATCCTAAAAATATAAAATATATAATATAAAAATTATAAATATCGACTTTTTCGCCTGACGAGCTAGCGACGCAATTTCTTCAGAAACGGAAAGAGCATAGACCGCGGATAGTTTGTAACACAAGCAAAATTGTTTGCAATTACGGAATTTTATAGAAATACACTACAATTTGCCGAAATTCTACAAAATGACAAAAGCGCCATAACGCAGAAATACGTACACCAAACGAGATTCCTGGTAGAGAACGACTGCACCAAACAGTTGGCAAGTTTTTTCGCCGCGCCTCAGCGCGGCGAGGTGTATATATACGGATGACAATGTCTGTGTGTGTGTGTGTGTGTGTGTGTGTGTGTGTGTGTGTGTGTGTGTGTGTCCGTCCGTCCGTGGCACCGAAGTAAGATATGTGACATGTGTGGTCAAGTAGAGTCAAGGTTGCTGAGTACGGATCCGATGTCCGTTTCTGTTGCTAATTTCGCATTTTCGAGATATTCACAATTAAAATTCAAAAATGTCGAAAATCGACTTATTCACCTGATGAGCTAACCGCGAAATTTCTTCAGAAATGGAAAGAGCACGGACAGCCGATAATTTGTAACTCAAAAGAAATTTTTTGTCAATGCGTAATTTGATGGAAATACGCAATTGTTTGTCGAAATTTCATAAATTGACAAAAATAGATCGTCATTTATTGACGAATGTGAATGCAGAAACTGAAACGTCGTGAGCCAGTAAGAATTTGTGACATAGTTTTTCAGTTTTGAAAAATTTCAATTTGGAGATATTTACAATTAAAATATGAAAATGTCGAAAATCGTCTTTTTCGCCTGATTAGCTAGCGGCGAAATTTCTTCAGAAGTGGAAAGAGCATAGGACGTGGACAATTTGTAACACACAAATTTTTTTTCAAATGTGGAATTTCATAGAAATACGCAATTATTTGTCAAAATTTCATAAATTGACAAAAATGGAACGTCATTTATCGACGAATGTGAATGCAGAAATTGAAAGGTCGTAAGCTAATAAGCATTTGTGACATGGTTCTACAGTTTTGAAATACTGCAATTTAGAGATATTTACAATTAAAATGTAAAAAATTGAAAATCGACTCTGTCGCCTGATGGACTAGCGGCGAAATTTCTTCAGAAATGGAAAGAGCATACACCGCAGATAATTTGTATCACAAACAAAATTGTTTGCAATTGTGGAATTGTATAGAAATACGCCACAATTTGCCAAAATTCTATAAATTGACAAAAACGTCATAACGCGAAATACGCAACCAAACGAAATTCCTGGTAGAGAACGACTGCACCAAACAGTTGGCAAGTTTTTTCGCCCGGCCTCAGCCGGGCGACACCCTACGAGAGCTCGGCGTGCGTGCGTGCGTCCGTGCGTGCGTCCGTGCGTGCGTCCGTGCGTAACGCTCTCAAATCTCGGCGTTGGAAAGTCGTAGAGCGGAGATCTTGGGCTCTGCGGATAGGTCTCGACTCACTGATCATTCAGCTAAGAGGTTTCGAAATTCAAAAGTTTGAATTGCGCGCGCTACAGTAAGCCGAAGGTCGAAACGGAGAAGGGCTCTAACTCGCTCGTCTTACGTCGTGGAGCGGCGTGCGATAGGTCAACTAAAAGGTCTCGACGTGCTCTTTCATTTGGCATTAACAATTTTCTTAATTACGCAAACACGCACCTCCAAAAACGCCATTCTCGACATTTTGACGCTAAAATCGTTCTAACTCGCTCAACTTGCGTCGTAGAGAGACAATCTCGAGGTCAGTGGATAGCTCTCGACTCGCTGATCATTTGTTCTTCCATTGGTCGCAACAAAAAAATTTGAATTTCGCGAGTTACAGTAACACGAAGGCTTCAAACGCAAAACGGCTCTAACTCGCTCGTCTTACGTCGTAGAGCGGCGATCGACACGTCAGGTGAAAGCTCTCGACGTGTTCTTTCATGCGGCAGCAACAATTTTTAACATTACGCAAACACGCACCACGGGAAACGCCATTCTCGAGATTCGAACACTACAATCGCTATAACTCGCTCAATTTGCGTCGTAGAGAGACGATCTCGAGCTCAGTGGATAGCTCACGACTCACGGATCATTTGCGAAACTTGAAAATTTGAATTTCGTGAGCTACAGTAACCCGAAGGTGCAAAAGCACAAAACGGTTCTAACTTGCTCGTGTTACGTCATAGAGCGGCAGACGACACGTCAATTTTAAGCTCTCGGCGTGCTCTTTCATGTGTCAGCAAACATTTTGTAATTGACTAAAACACGCATCACAGAAACAATAGTTTTAGTTTTACTCTGGAACTTTCTGAATTGCTCAATATGTTGCGATTAGAGCGACACTCGGCATGTCATTCCAAGGCTCGCTACGTACTACACGCGCCAAGAAAAATAAACTTCGTTTTGCTCCATGGACAGAAGTACGACACGGCTTGATTGCTCATAGTGCGTTCTTTGTGCTCTGTCATATGTTTGTCAAAACTTTTACAAGTTTTTGTCACTTTTTTAAAAGCGTTGCTCGAAAGAGGAATTTTTTTGCTCTAAAAACCAAATCCCGGGCGATATCAATATTGCTAAGCAATACCCTCTTGCGAAGGGGGAGCTCGTGAAGCGGAGCAATACGGGCGATGAGCTCTCGCACTCTCTGCAGAAAGAACGCAACTCTATGCAATGTCAGTCAGAATACAAACTCAACTTTTTAATACCGAAGCTTGTTTGATCAATGTGCCGTATTCCCACAGGTATAAAACTTCAGATCAACGGCGTCGTATCATGCCGATACCATATAGCGAACGCGGCGATATCACTGAGCTTTAGATCAGTTGTACAGACAACCGTATCGTGGTAATAGCTGCATTTTAATAGCGGTACACGTTTTAGAATACCTTCTCTAGATACGGCTAATTATGCAAATGAAACTCACTATACTCTTCACCAAGATTTGACAGACACAAAGTACCAGTTGAATTTTTACACACAGCTTGTTTGTTCGATGCGTGTTTTTAGTCAATTACAAAATGTTTGCTGACACATGAAAGAGCACGCCGAGAGCTTAAAATTGACGTGTCGTCTGCCGCTCTATGACGTGACGCGCGCAAGTTCAGAGCCGTTTTGTGCTTTTAGCACCTTCGGGCTACTGTAGCTCACGAAATTCAAATTTTCAAGTTTCGCAAATGATCCGTGAGTCGTGAGCTATGGTCTGGAGATCAAGATCGTCTCTCTACGACGCCGATTGAGCGAGTTATAGCGATTGTAGTGTTCGAATCTCGAGAATGGCGTTTCCCGTGGTGCGTGTTTGCGTAATGTTCAAACTGCTTGCTGCCGAATGAAAGAACACGTCGAGAGCTTTCACCTGACGTGTAGATCGCCGCTCTACGACGTAAGACGAGCGATTTCTAGAGCCGTTTTGCGTTTGAAGCCTTCGTGTTACTGTAACTCGCGAAATTCAAATTTTTTGTTGCGACCAATGGAAGAACAAATGATCAGCGAGTCGAGAGCTATCCACTGACCTCGAGATTGTCTCTCTACGACGCAAGTTGAGCGAGTTAGAACGATTTTAGCGTCAAAATGTCGAGAATGGCGTTGCGGAGGTGCGTGTTTGCGTAATTAAGAAAATTGTTAATGCCAAATGAAAGAGCACGTCGAGACCTTTCGTTGACCTATCGCACGCCGCTCCACGACGTCAAGCGAGGCGAGTTAGAGCCCTTCTCCGTTTCGACCTTCGGCTTACTGTCTCCCCCGCGCGCAAGTTCAAACTTTTGAATTTCGAAACCTCTTAGCTGAATGATAAAATAAATCAGAGCCTTCTCCGCAGAGCCCAAGATCTCCGCTCTACGACTTTCCAACGCCGAGATTCAAGCGTTTACGCACGGACGCACGCACGGACGCACGCACGGACACTCGCGCACGCCGAGCTCTAGGTCGGGTCTCGCCCGGCTGGCCGGGGGGGGGGGAGAAAAACTTGCCAACTGTTTGGTGCAAGTCGTTCTCTACCAGGAATTTCGTTTGGTTGCGTATTTCGCGTTATGACGTTTTTGTTCAATTTATAGAATTTTGGCAAATTGTGCGGGCGGTATTTCTATTACAATTCCACAATTGCAAACAATTTTGTTTGTGATACAAGAGTATCTGCGGTGTATGCTCTTTCCATTTCTGAGGAATTTTCACCGCTAGTCTTCAGTTTTCAGCGACAGAGTCAATTTTCAATTTTTTACATTTTAATTGTAAATATCTCTAAATCCAGTATTTTTTCAAACTGTAAAACCACCATAGTCGATTATTAGTTTACGACCTTTCAATTTCTGCATTCACATTCGTCGATAAATGACGTTCCATTTTTGTCAATTTATGAAATTTTGACAAATAATTGCGTTTATTTCTATGAAATTCCACATTTGAAAAAAAATTTGTATATGCGCTCCGGACTCTCCACGTCCTATGCTCTTTCCACTTCTGAAGAAATTTCGCCGCTAGCTAATCAGGCGAAAAAGACCGATTTCGGACATTTTCATATTTTAATTGTAAATATCTCCAAATTGAAATTTTTCAAAACTGGAAAAAACTATGTCACAAATTCTTACTGGCTCACGACGTTTCAGTTTCTGCATTCACATTCGTCAATAAATGACGATCTATTTTTGTCAATTTATGAAATTTTGACAAACAATTGCGTCTTTCTATCAAATTGGACGTTGACAAAAAATTTCTTTGGAGTTACAAATTATACGGCGGTACGTGCTCTTTCCATTTCTGAAGAAATTTCGCGGTTATCTCATCAGGTGAAAAAGTCGATTTTCGACATTTTTGAATTTTAATTGTGAATATCTCGAAAATGCGAAATTAGCAACAGAAACGGACATTGGATCCATACTCAGCAACCTTGACTTTACTTGACCACACATGTCACATGTTTTACTTCGGTGCCACGGACGGACGGACACACACACACACACACACACACACATTGTCACCCGCACACACACACACACGCCGCGCTGGGCGCGGCGAACAAGCTGTGTGTGTGTAAAAAGTTCATCTATACTTTGTGTCTGTCAAATTTTGGTGAACAGTATAGTGAATTTCATTTTCTCAAAATTTGCCGTATCAGAGAAGGATCTTGAAAACGTGTACCACAATTCAAATGCAGCTATAACCAGGATACGGTTGTCTGTACAACTGATCTAAAGCTCAGTGATATCGCCGCGTTCGCTATCTGGTATCGGCATGATACGACGCCGTTCATCCGAAGTTTTATACCTGTGCTGAGGGAATACGCCGCATTCGAACAAAAAACTTGCCACACTGTTTGGTGCAGTCGTTCTCTACCAGGAATCTCGTTTGGTGTACGTATTTCTGCGTTATGACGCTTTTGTCATTTTGTAGAATTTCGGCAAATTGTAGTGTATTTCTGTAAATTCCGTAATTGCAAACAATTTTGCTTGTGTTACAAACTATCCGCGGTCCATGCTCTTTCCGTTTCTGAAGAAATTGCGTCGCTAGCTCATCAGGCGAAAAAGTTGATATTTTTAATTATATATTTATATTTTTCGGAATATCCTATATTTTAGAAAAATTTATATTTTAATTGTAAATATCTCTAAATTGCAATATTTCAAAACTGTAAAACCATGTCGCAAATTCTTATTGGCTTACGAACTTTCAATTTCTGCATTCACATTCGTCAATAAATGACGTTCTATTTTCGTCAATTTATGAAATTTCGACAAACAACTGCGTATTTCTGTCAAATTCCACATCGACAAAAAATTTCTTTTGTGTTACAAATTATCAGCGGTCCGTGCTCTTTCTATTTCTGAAGAAATTGCGTCGCTAGCTCATCAGGCGAAAAAGTCGATTTTCGGCATTTTTATATTTTAATTGTAAATATCTCTAAATTGCAATATTTTAAAACTGTAAAACCATGTCACAAATTCTTATTGGCTTACGACCTTTTAATTTCTGCATTCACATTCGTCAATAAATGACGTTCTATTTTCGTCAATTTGTGAAATTTCGACAAACAATTGCGTATTTCTGTCAAATTCCACATCGATAAAAAATTTCTTTTGTGTTACAAATTATCAGCGGTCCGTGCTCTTTCTATTTCTGCAAAAATTTCGCGGCTAGCTCATCAGGTGAAAAAGTCGATTTTCGAAATTTTGAATTTTAATTGTGAATATCTCGAAAATGCGAAATTAGCAACAGAAACGGACATTGGATCCATACTCAGTGACCTCGACTCCACTTGACCACATATGTCACATGTTTTACTTCGGTGCCACGGACAGACAGACAGACAGACAGACAGACAGACAGACAGACATTGTCATCCGTATATATACACCTCGCCGCGCTGAGGCGCGGCGAAACAAGAGAGTGAGCCTCTTCACGACTGAAAACCAACGTGCTGGAATCGCTCCTACATCACACTAGCGACGACTGCCTATACCGTATCTTCTATGCTCGCTGCCTATAACATAACGAAAAGCGCGGCCGTTAAATTCAAATTAACGACAAAGGTGCGGAAATAAGTTTACGGTAACATGCTGGATGAAACAAGAAAATCACGCGAAGACGCGACATGACCAACACGTGACCAGGTAACGTGTCAACAGCGAAGAGCCGCAACTTCAAGCTGAACAAACTCGGTGGACGCAGTAGGGCTGTCAAAGATACAGCGTCAGCGCCATGAGAGGCAGAGAGCTCGCGCTCGAAGCTGCCGATACGATGGCCGTTTCGAGGAATGGCTTACGACGACCCACCGACATCAAATGTCTTCTCAGTTGTTGGCCGCCCAGTTGTTGCGCTGGACGACGGCGGGGCGCACGATCGCTCCCTTCGGCTTGTGGTGGTTTCGGGGCGCCACGGGGGGCGGCGGCGGCTTCTTCTTGCCCAGGAAGAGAGCGAGGAATTCCCGGCGCAGCGTGGTGGCCAGGGCCAGCAGCACCAGGCCGTTGGTGGCGCTGCAGTGGATGAAGAATACGTTGTAGGCCAGCCGTCTCCAACGACTCTCCAGGCTGACGTAGCTGCTGCAACGACGCAGGACGTGCGAGTTAGGCCCATTCTGATGCGAAAATGACGAGAATGTGGATTTCAATGTTGCGTGTCTTGCTCACTGGAAAGAATGACGCTCGCATGAACGAGCATGCCGAGATCTTTCAAATGACGTGCCGCTTGTCGCTCTACGACGTAAAGACGAACAAGTTTGAGCCGCTTTGCAGTTCCGACCTTTGGGTTACTGTAACTGGCGAAAATCGAATTGTTGAGTCTCTCTACTATGTGACAGAACGATCACTAAGTGGAGACACATCCAATGAGCCCAAGATCGGCTCTCTACGACGTTCCAACGCCGAGATCTGAGAGCGTTACGAACGAACAATCGAACGAACGCACTCACGCCGAGCTCTGTAGATCGGGGTTCGCCCGGCTGAGGACGGGCGCCTAGAAAACTGCTTACCGTAAATTCTCTAATAGACGGGCGGCCCGTCTATTGTTTCGAGGGGTGTCTACCCTGCCCGTTTATTGGAGAGTGCCCGTCAATTAGAGAGTGCCCGTTTATTATTTCAAACCATGTGGCCAGGTCCAACATTCGCTTGAAAGGTCGTCAGCGCGTCAACAAATGCATGCAAAGCAGCACCAAACTTCAGTTTATGGCTTAAGTAAACTGAGTTCTCTCCTTTCTGTAGAGTTTTCATGGCCAGTGCATCTCTTATGAAGCTCAATCACGTCTTCAAGTTGCGAAACTTGGTGTTCTAAGTTGTACGGTTGCCTTTAGGAAGTCAGTGTCCAATTCCAACAAACGGGCATGCCCGTTAATTGGAGAGTGCCCGTTTATTTTCGCGAAGGGTGCCTACCCTGCCCGTCTATTGGAGAGTGCCCGTCAATTAGAGAGTGCCCGTTAAGAGAATTTACGGTAGCTAAGTACCGACCCAACGGCGGCGACCGCGATGTACATGCAGAAGTTGAAGACGCAGCTGAGGACGAGTCGCTGCTCGGTCTTGGAGCTCTTGAAGGTGTGCTTGGCCTGCTTGGAGACGACCACCCCCACCACAGCGGTCAGATAGGCGCTGAGGGGCAGGAGGATGGCCAGAAAGTTGAAGGTCGTCCAGATCTGGGGCAGGGCCGAGGTTATGAACACCGAGAAATTGACGGACCCACTCCCAGTTGCGAGACGTCCCTGTGGGGTGGATTGGGGATCCGTTGCGAGAGAAATAGAGAGAAAGAGAAGGCCCGCTTCTACTCCGGAAACTTTTTAGTGCGAGACCAGGATTTTTCGGTAGGGGTGGGGGGGGGGGAGGGGGGTGGGTACAAAACACTTATCCAAAGCGCTACAGACGAAATGTAACATTTATAGGCCATTTTGCAGCTGACGGTCGCCCAAATTCAATATCGCTAAGCGTAAACACTCTGGCTTTAAGCTTTTTAATTGCTCCGCAGGCGAGAATTTAAGCTTTCTGGCTTCCCTATAGCATCCGCTGTTTGTCAAATTTGTCAAGACTGTGTGCCCGCGCCGCAAGTAGCCAGACTCGTTTAGAATATAGCTGCGCAGATTCGTGTGCCTTATAAGAATTTCTAAGATCGGACCGAATGAGGGGGGGGGGGGGGGGGGGTTGGCAGTGTCCCGACCCTCCCCCATCCTGCACCTACATACCAAGCCCAGAGCGCCTGCTCAGGCAAGACGAAGGCGGTCGACGTCTGCAGGACCACTCCGAAGGCCCAGACGGCCGCGCAGATGGCCAGGCAGACCCTTCGAGTGAACCAGTGGTTGAACTTCTTGGGGAGAACGACGGCCGTCGCCCTGAGGAAGGCGATGGGCGTGTAGTGGAACTGCAGGGGGCTCCAGACAAACACACTGTAGAGCAGGTAGTGGAGGCGGACTGGGACGGCCTCGCGAAGGCGGTCGAATCTACAGTTTATTAAAAATTGTAGCAGAGTATAGTACAGTATTGAACGAGAATTTTTTGCATTGTTGCCCGGTATAGTATCGTATCTCCCTCAAAAATAAATTGTTGTATAATATGGTATGACTTCTACAGTTTGATTGCTGTGTTGTAAAACAATCAATTGCCGTTTGCCGTTTCCCCCTTTACAAGTTGTAAGGGGGAAACGGACGTATAATGCCGTTTGAGAGTCAAATTTCAGAAGCAAAATCGGGCATAGCCATACATACAGCGCAGGGCAAAATCGACCTACAACTGAGCCAAAACAACACGGAAACACGCGCTTTGAGGCCGTCTGTTGCATAGTCTACATAGTATGCGATACTACAAAATACCATACAACAAGTACTATAACAACAACGCATTCTCTGGCGACCTCCATCCCGTGAGAATGAGTAGGCCGACGACGCCATACTGCAGGAAGGCGCTGACGTCCCCGATGGAGTTGCTCAGGAAGAGCAGGTAGGTGGGCCTCTCACTCGTGAGACGGTGGAGGGCCACCAGCAGAGGGCAGTAGAGTAGTAGGTAGAGGAGGGAGAAGCCGAAGAATAGGCAGCCAGCCGCCAACTCGGTGGGATCCATGCTGATTGGAGGGGAGAGAGGATTAGCAGTGGGTACTACGGTAGCGAGGCCAATTTGCCAAAGCGGCCAAGCGAGTGAGTAAAAGTAGGTAAGTGAACTCGCCCAGAATAAGTAGAAGTAAGTCAATCCGCGCAGATTAAAGCAGCCTGTGTATTAGCAGATAGGGAGGAGGCAGAGGAGGTGGTTCGTCGGCTCCAAAGAGGAACCGAGCGGCAAGCGAAGACAAGGAGAACAAGAAAGAAGTTCGTAGGAGCACAATTTTGTGATATTTTGTTGAATATAGAATACTTTAGAATCTATTGAATTCGTTGCGTAAACTAGTGCCAGGCATCTACTGATGATGGTCGCGCTGGCACTGCGTAGCTGAGTCTATTTAGACGTATGTAGCGACAACTGATGGATGCATACCTATACGCATACGCAATATTAACTTTGCGTATACGCATAGGTTTTAGAATGCGTATACGCATACGCATACGCATACGCAAGATTTTCCTAGTACGCATACGCATAATGCAAACAGAACGCCATACGCAAACTGTTTGCGTATGCGTATGATGAACGGCTAACAAGCTGTGTGTGTAAAAAGTTCAACCTATACTTTGTGTCTGTCAAATGTTGGTGAATAGTATAGTGAACTTTGTACACATCGTTAGCCGCATCTGGAGAAAGTGTCTTGAGAATGTGTACCCTAATGCCAAGTGCAGCTATCCCCACGATACGGTTGTCTGTACAGCTGATCTGAAGCTCAGTGATATCGCCGCGTTTGCTATACGTTATCGGCATGATACGACGCCGTTTATCTGATGTTTCCTACCTGTGTGAAAACGTCACATCCAACAAAAAACTTGCCAAAAGTTTGGTGCGAGCGAATTCCCGTGTTCAGCGTACGCATTTCTATTTTCGAGTGCACATTCATCAATAAACAGATGTTCTGGCCATCAGACGAAAATCTCAATTTTGACATTTTTCTAAATTTTAATTCAAAATATCTCGAAATTGAAATTTATTAAAACTGCAAAACTATGTCACAAATTCTTATTGGCATACGGCCTTACCATTTCTGCGTTCAAATTCGTCAAAAAACGATGTTCTATTTTGTTGATTCATGGAACTTTGAACAATAATCACCTATCTATTAAATTCCAAATTTGCAAAAAATTTCTCTTGCATTACAAATTATCCGCAGTCTATACTCTTTCCATTTCTGAAGAAATTTTGCCGTTATATCATCAGGTGAAAAAGTCGATTTTCGAAATTTCCGTATTTTGATTGTAAATATCTCGAAATTGTAATTTTTAAAAACTGCAAAACTATGTCACAAATCCTTATTGGCATACGGCCTTTCCATTTCTGCATTCACATTCGACAATAAATGACGTTGTATTTTAGTCAATTTATGCAATTTTGACAAATCATCGCGTATTTCTATTAAATTCCACATTTGCAAAAAATTTCTTTTGTGTTACAAATTATCCGCGGTCCATGCTCCTTCCATTTTTTCGCCCGGCCTCAGCCGGGCGAACCCCTACGAGAGCTTATCGTCCGTGCGTGCGTCCGTTCGTCCGTGTGTCACGCTCTTAGATCTCAGCGTTGGTAAGTCGCAGGAAGGCGATCTTGGGCTTTATGGATAGCTCTCGACTCACTGGTAATGTCGCTAAGAGACTTCGAAATTCAAAAGTTTGAATTGCGCGCGCTACAGTAACCCGAAGGTCAAAACGGAAAACGGCTGTAACTCGCTCGTCGTAAGTCGTAGAGCGGCGCGCGATAGGTCAACTAGAAGGTCTCGACGTGCTCTTTCGTTTGGCATTAAAAGTTTTCTTAATTACGCAAACACGCAACACGAAAAGCGACATTCTCGCGTTTTTAACGCAGAAATCGCTCTAACTCGCTCAGCGTACGTAGTAGGGAGACGATCTTGGGTTGGTTGGATAGCTCTCGACTCTCTGATCATTTGTTCTACTATTGGTCGAAACTCAAAAGTTTGAATTTCGGGAGCTACAGTAGCCCAAAGGTTTAGAACGCGAACCTTATCTAACTCGCTCGTCTTTCGTCATAGAGAGACGATCTTGAGTTCGCTGAATAGGTTTCGGTACACTGATAATTCCGTTAAGAGAAGTCGAAATTCAAAAGTTTGAATTGCGCGCGCTACAGTAACCCGAATGTTCAAAACGCAAAACGGCTCTAACACGCTCGTCTTACGTCGTAGAGCGGCGTGCGATAGGTCAACTAAAAGGTCTCGACGTGCTCTTTCAATTGACGTGAAAAAATTTGTTAATTGCGCAAACACGCACCACGAAAAGCGACGTTCTCGCGTTTTTAGCATAGAAATCGCTCTAACTCGCTCAGCGTGCGTCGTAGAGAGACGATCTTGAGTTGCTGGATAGCTCTTGACTCACTGATCACTTCTTCGATTGGTCGAAGCTCAAAAGTTTGAATATCGCGAGCTACAGTAACCCAAAAGTTCAAAACGCAAAACTTCTTTAACTCGCTCGTCTTCCGTCGTAGAGAGACGATCTTGAGTTTGTTGAATAGGTTTCGTCATACTAATCATTCCGTTAAGAGAAGTCGAGATTCGAAAGTTTGAATTTGGCGAGCTACAGTAACTCAAAGGTTCAAACAGCAATTCGGCCCTAATTCGCTCGTCTTACGTTGTAGAGCGGCATTCGTTCGACCGTTTGAAAGCTTACGTTGAGGCAGTTGTTGAACGGTCATTCCTAAAGAAATATTTTTGTTTTTTTAAACCCTTGTCTTACGAACAACTTTGTCTGCAAAAAAAATTAATCCCGGGCGATCCCAATGTTGCCCTGCAACAACCGCTCAGAAATGCGTGCGTCTTGCTCAAAAAAATAATCCCGGGCGATCCCAATGTTGCCCTGCAAGAACCCCTCAGAAAGGAGCGTGTCAGAAGTAGCGCATGACTAGTGGACTCCGGGCGGGCGCGCGTCATATCGGAAAGGCTTCGAAATACTTTACAAAAGTATCCACTCTTTCACTCTTCCACTTTAAAATACTCACAAACCACTCTGTATTAATAAAACAACTCAACTTTTTTAAAACAGCTTGTTGAAGAAATTTCGCGGCTAGCGCATCAGACGAAAAAGTCGATTTTCGACATTTTCGAATTTTAATTGCGAATATCTCGAAAATGCGAAATTAGCAACAGAAACGGACATCGGATCCGTACTCAGCGACATCGACTCTACTTGACCGCATATGCCACTGACTTTACTTCGGTGCGACGGAAACACACACAGACACACAGACACACAGACACACACACACACACACACACATTGTCATCCGTATATATGTTATATATGTGACCGGGAGAACCCGTCTTCAGTGAAAACTCGGATATCCGGGTTTTCACTGAGTTGGTTAGTGAAAACCCGGATATCCGGGTTTTCACTGTTGAGTTAGTGAAAACCCGGATATCCGGGTTTTCACTGATCAGTTAGGGAAAACCCGGATAATTCTCCGATATGCTCAAAATCGCGCAATACACTGCTATAACCATATTTCTATTGCCTGTAGGCCGTTTGGTTTCTTCCAAATCAGGCTATGCTTAGGCTCGCCCTGCGCCCACAGTCCACAAGAGTCAGTCGGCGTCGCAGTCTGGCGGGTCGAAACTTAGGCTTAGCGCGACCGGTGACCGACTTCGGGGCGCGCGGAGCGCGCCCTGAAGTTGGTGGTCGCGCTAAGCCTCAGTTGAGACCCGCCAGGCGCGACGTCGACCGAGTTTTAGTGCAAACTGTAAGTGGGATAAACACTCCTCCATATACTTCACCTCCTGCTTAGGCCGGCTGAGCCCCCTCCCTACTAACGCTTGCGACAACTTTCAGTCACGTGCAAGCTGTAGGCGGGATGCACATTCCCTATACTTCGCCCCGTGTTGAACCAGACGTGCCAATTGGCCGCAAATCATGCGAAGATCATGCGCATTGTGAAAGGGACGGTTCGGCAAAGATGCAAGGTATTGCTAAGATCGCACGTTTCGCACTCCACGACGTTTGTTTCGCGCAATAAACAGCGCGATTTGCCATTCAAAAGCTCTTGTTTCGTCAGCAGTGTTGAAAACTATAGAAGGGTCGTTTTCTAGGCTATTTCTTAGAAAAGATTGATGAAAACACAGGCATCATGATTTTCACGATCCTCCCACGAAATCTCGCATATCCGGGTTTTCACTAAACTTTCAGTGAAAACCCGGATAATTTGACATTATCCGGGTTTTCACTAACCCGTCAGTGAAAACCCGGATATCCGGGTTTTCACTAAGTCGACCAGTGAAAACCCGGATATCCGGGTTTTCACTGGATCCGGGTAGTCACGGTAACATATACACCTCGCCGCGCTGAGGCGCGGCGAAAAAACGCCGCAATTGACACCGAATTCTGGCCAGATTCACCTACAAAATCGCCTACAATCGACAGATTTTGTCTTGAATTATTGCTTCTTCTGCAATTTTAGTCGAAATTGTTAGCAGCGAAGTAAACACGACCAGTCGTTTCCACATCTGAAGAGAGAAATTCGTTTCTATTGCTAGCTCCTCATGAGTTTCAGACTCAAGTGCCGTTCATCACAATTTGTAGCGTAATTCATGGCTGCCAGCACTGATTAGAATGGTTTAAGGCGACGTTTCGCCTGACTTACGACAGGCTTCTTCAGGCCAGTTATTACCCAAATTGAGAAGGGTACTGGGCTGAAGAAGCCTGCCAAGGCAGGCGAAACGTCGCCTTAAACCATTCTAATCAGTGCTGGCAGCCATGAATTACGCTACAAAGCTCCTCATGAGATTTGTGCACTGTATGTTGTACGCATGCGCATACGCATGCGCAAACTTTTCGCTATGCGTACTACGCAGTGCGCATACGCAAATGAGTTTCCTTGCGTATACGCATACGCATACGCAAACGGAATTTCCGATATTGGCCATCAGTAGTAGCGACCGAAACTCAGCTAACGCTTGTCGTCCGAAACGTGGAGGTCTAATCAAAGACTCTGATGGTACGTACGTAAGCTGTTGTGATACTGTACGTGTCACGTGTTCAATACCCGGTTTCCAAACGAACTTTGTGTAAAAGCTGGTCCGCCATTTTGGCATCGGCGTTAAATTGAGAGCTCGGGCGCGATAATGAGCACTGGAGAATGAAGTGCCAGTGAGCAATCTGATCCAATCCAAGTATGCGAATATACCGGCTGGCAAACCGTGTAAAATTGGATGCTTACTTACCCGGTGTTCACGTTGCTATCACGGAGACTACGGTAAACAACATCCACTGACACGGCGCCCTTCCTTTCTCATGACTAATTCATGCTGATTTAATTTCTGGCCATGATTTCATTTCATTTTAGCACGTAGGTACGCACTCACAATTAAATACAAGCAAGCTTAGCATTGACTGAGACCGCAAGCATCTCCAACTCGACGATGACGACCGTAAACGCACAGGCGGCAAAGACATGTGTGATTCTGACCCAAAACAATTCGTGCTTGTTATCTAGAGGACCAAATTGCGGCGTCTCGTTTGCACCGTTGATTCACGTGTTTACATCCGAGAGTAAACCTTCATTTGAAGAAGGTGCAAGAAAACATCTTTGTTTGGCGGAGAATGAAATTCTCGTGCGTGATCGTCTCAACGCTGTTTTGAAGCTAGAGCTTTGTACTTCCGCGGTGACTGTATCAAGGTCTTTTCCAGTTGCGTGTTAGTAGCCGTCGCACACCCCCACCTGGTCGCTCACACGCACATTGAATCACCAATCAAGGTTGGTCCCACTTTCGTTGGAAGGCAAACTATGTAAGAGAACTCAGGAACTTACAGCCAAGGAAAGTCGCCAGGCTGCACCATATGACGCAGGAGCAGATGTGGACAGTTCAGGCAATGTGCAACTTCACACGCCTAGCTACAGCGTACGACGCGTAGAGTCATACTGTAACGGGGAAAATTCATAATACGCATCATGCTTGGGAAGACGTGCAAGTGAACTGATAGGACGAACAGCCGAAGGGGCGCCAGGGTAACGAAGCGGGAGTGCACTTGCGCTGTTTCAGCGCATTGAAGTGCACGGTAACAAGAACATTCAAAATTTGAAGTTTGCGGCACACCATAAGGCTGTGCATTGGATGAGTGGCTAGTTAGACGGCGGCTGTCGAGCCAGGCGCACAGCGCCGAGCAAGACGAAAAGGCCGAGCGGGCGAGCGAAGCGAGCCCGCGCAGGGCTTTCTCTGCGCGCGCCTCGGCCGCTACTCGCTAGTTTTTTCGCCGCGCCCCAGCGCGGCGAGTATATATACGGACGCTATTGTCCGTTCGTGTGTCTGTGTGTGTGTCTGTGTGTGTGTCTGTCTGTGTGTGTCACAAAACTAGACATGACGGTTAGTGCCACCCGATGGAGTCGAATGCGCTGAGTAACGTGCCGTTGTCCGTTTCTGTTGCTAATTTCCCTATTTCGAGATATTTACAATTAAAATATGAAAATGTCAAAAATGACACTTTTATTTACAAGCCGTATCGACAAAGTTTTTGCTGAAATGGAAAGAGCATAAGACGCGATGAATTTGTGACATAGTTTCGGATTTTGGAATTCACGAAATTAGGGATATTTTCAAGGGTTTTGTCAAAATTCCCAAATTTCGACAATTTCAAACGGCATAAATTTCAAAACTTCTTTGCACCGATGTATCGAGCATAGTCTGCCAAGTATTTAGCAAATAGTTTCAGAGATTATAATTAACGAAATTAGGGATATTTTCAAGGGTTTTGTCAAAATTCACAAATTTCGACAATTTCAAACGGCTCAAATTTCAAAACTTCTTTGCACCGATGTATCGAGCATAGTCTGCCAAGTATTTAGCAAATAGTTTCAAATTTTGTAATTAACGAAATTTAGGATATTTTTAAGGATTTTGTTAAAATCCCCAAATTTCGACAATTTCAAACAGCTTAAATTTCAAAATTTCTTTTTACGGATGTGTCGAGCATAGTCTACCAAGTATTTATCAAATAGTTTCAGATTTTATAATTAACGAAATTAGGGATATTTTCAAGGGTATTGTCAAAAATCCAAAATTTCGACAATTTTAAACGGCTTAAATTTCAAAATTTCTTTGCACCGATGTATCGAGCATAGTCTGCCAAGTATTTAGCAAATTGTTTCAACTTTTATAATTAACGAATTTAGGGATATTTTCAAGTGTTTTGTAAAAATTCCCAAATTTCGACAATTTCAAACGGCATAAATTTCAAAACTTCTTTGCACCGATGTATCGAGCATAGTCTGCCAAGTATTTAGGAAATAGTTTCAGAGATTATAATTAACAAAATTAGGGATATTTTCAAGGGTTTTGTCAAAATTCCCGAATTTCGACAATTTCAAACCGCTTAAATTTCAAAACTTCTTTGCACCGATGTACCGCGCATAGTCTGCCAAGTATTTAGCAAGTAGTTTCAGATTTTAGAATTCAAGAAATTAGGGATATTTTTAAGGTTTTGTCTAATATGGCAAATTTCGACATTTTCAAATGGCTAGTATTTAGCGAGGTTTTTGTATGGATGTGTCCGGCAACGTTTGTTTTTTTCGCCGCGCCTCAGCGCGGCGAGGTGTATATATACGGATGACAATGTCTGTCTGTCTGTCTGTCTGTGTGTGTGTGTGTGTGTGTGTGTGTCCGTCCGTGGCACCGAAGTAAGATATGTGGCATATGTGGTCAAGTAGAGTCGAGGTCGCTGAGTACGGATCCGGTGTCCGTTTGTGTTGCTAATTTCGCATTTTCGAGATATTCGCAATTAAAATTCCAAAATGTCGAAAATCGACTTTTTCGCCTGATGAGCTAGAATTGAAATTTCTTCAGAAATGGAAAGGGCGTAGACAGAGGATACTTTGTAACACAAAAAAAATTTTTGTAAATGTGGAATTTAATAGAAATACGCGATTATTTGTCAAAATTACACAAATTGACAAAAATAGAACGTCATTTATTGACGAATTTGAATGCAGAAATAGTAAGGCCGTATGTCAATAAGAATTTGTGACATAGTTTTACAGTTTTCGTAAATTGCCATTTCGAAATATTTCAAATTAAAATGAAAAAATGTCAAAATCGACATTTTCGTTTGATGGGCTAGCGGCGAAATTTCTTCAGAAATGGAAAGGGCATAGACAGCGGATAATTTGTAACACAACAGAAATTTTTTGCAAATGTGGAATTTAGTAGAAATACGCGATTATTTGTCAAAAATTCTCCAAATTAACAACAATAAAATGTCATTTATTGACGAATGTGAATGCAGAAATGGTAAGGTCGTTAGTCAATAAGAATTTGAGACATAATTTTACAGTTTTAATAAATTGCAATTTCGAGATATTTAGAATTAAATTTACAAAGATGTCAAAATCGACATATTCGTCTGATGGGCTAGCAGCGGAATTTCTTCAGAAATGGCAAGCGCAGAGACTGCGAATAGTTAGTGGCATAAAAGAAATTTTTGCGAGTACTGAATTTGACAGAAATGATATAATCTTGACAGAAATGTCAGAAATATAAATCGCCGAAGCTTTGGTTTTTCATGAATGTTAACGTAGAAGTCATACGCCAAGGGGAATTACTGATGAAGAACGACCGGACCACACTGTCGGCAAATTTTTTGTTGGATGTGACGGTTTCACACGGTAGGAAAGATCAGATAAACGGCGTCGTATCATGCCGATAACATATAGCGAACGCGGCGATATCACTGAGCTTTAGATCAGTTGTACAGACAACCGTATCGTGGGGATGGCTGCACTTGCTATTAAGGTACACGTTCTCAAGACACTTTCTCCAGATGCGGCTAACGATGTGCACAAAGTTCACTATACTGCTCACCAAAATTTGACAGACACAAAGTATAGGTTGAACTTTTTACACACACAGCTTGTTGCCATATATTCGAAAACTGAATGTGGCAATTGTGATTACTGTGCGGTTCTGCAATCTACAGCAACTGTACTGTAGCCGTCCGCATTTGTGACCCAAAAGAAAAGGGCGTCGTCCCATTTAGACCCTCTTCATTCCAAAGTGAACCTGCGGCGAACATTCCTGATCCATTTATGGATCAGTACCCACCAATGCGCCTTACAGGCATCGATTGCCCAAGTATGACACAAACTTTCTTTGGAAACTCGAGGTAACTGCGGCGAAACTCCACGAAGAAATGCTCAACCTTCTATTCTGACACACTATGGAATATACTCCTCAAATGCCCGAAACACTATGCGATGCCAATCAACCATCATCGGGTACCCAGTTTTTACTCTAAGCTTGTTTCGCCGCCCCCCAGGGCGGCGAGTATATATACGGACGCTATTGTCCGTTCGTGTGTGTGTGGGTGTCACAAAACTACACATGACGGTTAGTGCCACCAAATGGAGTCGAATGCGCTGAGTAACGTGCCGTTGTCCGTTTCTGTTGCTAATTTCCCTATTTCGAGATATTTACAATTAAAATGCGAAAATGTCAAAAATGACACTTTTATTTACAAGTCGTATCGGCAAAGTTTTTGCTGAAATGGAAAGGGCACAAGACGCGATGAATTTGTGACATAGTTTCAGATTTTGGAATTCACCAAATTAGGGATATTTTCAAGTTTTTTTGTCAAAATTCCCAAATTTCGAACAATTCAAACAGCTTATATTTCAAAACTTCTTTGCACCGATGTATTGAGCATAGTCTGCCAAGTATTTAGCAAATAGTTTCAGCGATTATAATTGACGAAATTTAGGATATTTTTAAGGATTTTGTTAAAATTCCCAAATTTCGACAATTTCAAACAGCTTAAATTTCAAAATTTCTTTTCACGGATGTGTCGAGCATAGCCTACCAAGTATTTATCAAACAGTTTCAGATTTTATAATTAACGAAATTAGGGATATTTTCAAGGGTATAGTCAAAAATCCAAAATTTCGACAATTTCAAAAAGCTTAAATTTCATAATTTCTTTGCGCGAATGTATGGAGCATAGTCTGCCAAGCATTTAACAAATAGTTTCAGATTTTATAATTAACGAAATTAGGGATATTTTCAAGGGTATTTTCAAAATTCCCAAATTTCGGCAATTTCAAACAGCTTAAATTTCAAAACTTCTTTGCGCGGATGTGTCGAGCATAATGTGCCAAGTATTTAGCAAATAGTTTCAGAGATTATAATTAATGAAATTTAGGATATTTTAAGGGTTTTGTCAAAATTCCCAAATTTCGACAATTTCAAACGGCTTAAATTTCAAAGTTTCTTTGCACGGAAGTAGCGAGCATAGTCTGCCATGTATTCAACAAATAGTTTTGGATTTTATAATTAACGAATTTACGTATATTTTCAAGGGTATTGTTAAAATTCCCAAATTTAGACAATTTCAAATAGCTTACATTTCAGAATGTCTTTGCATGGTTGTGTCAGGCATAGTCTGCCAACCATTTAGCAAATAGTTCTATATTCAATAATTAACGAATTTAGGGATATTTTCAAGGTTTTTCTCAAAATTGCCAAATTTCGACAATTTCAAACAACTTAAATTTCAAAATATCTTTGCTTGGATGTACCGGGCGTATGTCAAGTAATTATGAAACAGTTTCAGATTTTAGAATTCAAGAAAATAGGGATAGTTTCATGGGTTTTGTAAAATATGGCAGATTTCGGCATTTTCAAATGTCTATAACTAAGCAATATTTTCTATGTATGTGTCGTGCAACGTATGTTTTGCCACCTATTCGATCGAACACAAAACGCGGCAATTACTGTGCGGTTCTGCAATCTACAGCAACGGTACCATCACCGCCCGCATTTGTGACCCAAAAGAAAAGGGCGTCGTCCCATTTAGACCCTCTTCATTCCAAAGTGAACCTGCGGCGAACATTCCTGATCCATTTATGGATCAGTACCCACCAATACGAATCTTATAGGCAACGATTGCCCAAGAATGGCACAAACTACCTTTGAAAACTCGAGGTAACTGCGGCGAAACTCCCCGAAGAAATGCTCAACTTTCTATTCTGACGCACTATTGAATATACTCCTCAAATGCACAACACACTATGCAATGCCAATCAACCATCATCGAGTACCCAGTTTTTTCGCCCGGCCTCAGCCGGGCGAACCCCTACGAGAGCTTATCGTGCGTGCGTACGTACGTGCGTGCGTCCGTCACGCTCTCATATCTCGGCGTTGGTAAGTCGTAGGAAGGCGATCTTGGGCTTTATGGATAGCTCTCGACTTACTGGTAATGTTGCTAAGAGACTTTGAAATTCAAAAGTTTGAATTGCGCGCGCTACAGTAACCCGAAGCTTCAAACTGAAAACGGCTATTACTCGCTCGTCTTACGTCGTAGAGCGGCGTGCGATAGGTCAACTGAAAGGTCTCGACGTGCTCTTTCGTTTGGCATAAACATTTTCTTAATTACGCAAACACGCAACACGAAAAGCGACATTCTCGCGTTTTTAACGCAGAAATTGCTCTAACTCGCTCAGCGTGCGTCGTACGGAGACGATCTTGGGTTGGTTGGATAGCTCTCGACTCACTGATCATTTGTTCTTCTATGCATCGAAACTCAAAAGTTTGAATTTAGTGAGCTACAGTAACCCAAAGGTTTAAAACGCAAAACTTGTCTAACTCGCTCGTCTTCCGTCATAGAGAGACGATCTTGAGTTCGTTGAATAGGTTTCGGCACACTGATAATTCCGTTAGGAGAAGTCAAAATTAAAAAGTTTGAATTGCGCGCGCTACAGTAACCCGAAAGTCCAAAACGCAAAACGGCTCTAAAACGCTCGTCTTACGTCGTAGAGCGGCGTGCGATAGGTCAACTAAAAGGTCTCGACGTGCTCTTTCGGTTGGCATTAAAATTTTTGTTAATTACGCAAACACGCACCACGAAAAGCGACATTCTTGCGTTTTTAGCATAGGAATCGCTCTAACTCGCTCAGTGTGCGTCGTAGAGAGACGATCTTGAGTTGCTGGATAGCTCTTGACTCACTGATCATTTGTTCTTCTATTGGTCGAAACTCAAACGTTTGAATATCGCGAACTACAGTAACCCAAAGGTTCAAACAGCAAATGGACCCTAACTCGCTCGTCTTACGTTGTAGAGCGGCATTCGTTCGACCGTTTGAAAGCTTACGTTGAGGCAGTTGTTGAACGGTCGTTCCTAAAGAAATCCTTTTGTTTTTTTAAACCCTTGTCTTACGAACAACTTTGTCTGCAATAATAATTAATCCCGGGCGATCCCAATGTTGCCCTGCAACAACCGCTCAGAAATGCGTGTGTGTTGCTAAAAAAAATAATCCCGGGCGATCCCAATGTTGCCCTGCAAGAACCTCTCAGAAAGGAGCGTGTCAGAAGTAGCGCATGAATAGTGGACTCCGGGCGGGCGCGCGTTATATCGGAAAGGCTTCGAAATACTTTACAAAAGTATCCACTCTTTTACTCTTCCACTTTAAAACACTCACAAACCACTCTGTATTAATAAAACAACTCAACTTTTTTAAAACAGCTTGTTACTCTAAGCTTGTTCTCTTGTTTGCCGCTATCCGCGGCACTTGAAGCCGAAGGCAACCAAGTTCGGCAATTCGTTGTACTAAAATGCTGCGAACAGACGACAGGGACAAATAGGACGGTAGCCACATCAAAGGATTAAACGTTGCACGTGTCACATGTTGTCTTTTATCACATGAACGTTCGCAATGGTTAACTAACGATGACGCTTTCGCGTTGAAAGCGGTTCGTTGAAAGCATTCCGACTTGGATAATGCAGGTTATATGCTAGTACGATTATGTACATTCGTCACACCGCTGTGGGAGCTTCATTCGGGTTCGTTCTACTGAGACGCCGCTCGGCAGCTTCACCATAAGTGCTGCGAGCATATTTCCCACATGGCGTGGCAGCAGATCCCCATGACTCCAGGCTGATTCTTCAGAAAGTTGCAGTACTGCAAGGACACCAGCAACATTATTCAATGTGGAGTGCAGTGCACGAAGAAGAACGGAGCACCAGAATTACTGAATGTTTCTAAAATTTCTGGTGTTGAATTTTTCTTTTGTGTCACAAACAAAATGATAGGGGAATTGTCAGATACCAGGGAAGACCATAGGAAACTGTGGTTACACTGTACGTTACATACTGGGACTTTCCATATAAGCGGCTCTTCCCTCTGATTTGAAGATTACGCTGGCAAGAGGGTGCGTGCGCATTTACGGAAAACTTTTCAACTATGGTAAGCTGCACTTAGTGTAGGCAGCTAACTCCGCAGCCTCGAGTATGGTGTGTGGATGCTTTCCCACCGAACGGCTACGGTGAAACTGCGGTAACCTCTGGCATGTACTGCTCTTCCGTCCACTGCACTTGGTGACCATGAAGCTCCTCCACACGCTCGGCATAGCCCTTCAAACCGTCGACGACGCGAGCCTTCCACGCATTGCACTCAGGTTGCAGATCCAGCTTGTCTGGGTCACATGGACTTTTGGACACTGAAGAAGCATACGACGATAGTTCGACTAGTCTTGCAAATACTCTCGCACTGCACTGTAGCCACTACAAGCCATACAGTAGTTGCAACAAAGTTTCAGGGTGATGCTACGTTGCCTGCGCACGCAGTCGATCGTTCGGAGTCGTCGACGAAACTGACCTTTCTGGCAGAACACACCTCCGACTTGGTAGGCTGGGGCCAAACTCCACACTCCGTGAAACGAGGGCATGATGGGATAGTAGAGGAAGAAGCCAGTCTCCTCTGCGAGACGTCGAAACAAGTGGAAAATTATACGATGCCTCTAAGATTAAATGCCTCCAAGATAGGTCTCTGTTAGACGTTCTGGAGTTGGATTCCCCACCACTACTCCCTCACCCCCGTCCTATCACTGTGCTATGCCATAGCTCTCCTGTGATAACTGGTTTCACCTGGCATGTGTATCGGTCGAAGTAGAAACTGCTGATCAACGTTGTCGGGAAACTCCGGTATGGCGACGAAGTCCGAGTCTTGGGTCGGCCGCAACCTTATCGGTAGCCAGTGCACGCCCGTCAAGCTCTGGTTGCTCTGGTAGGCTGCGAAGGGCGGTGATTTACGCGCAATTACCAGATTTGATTTGATTTGATTTAGATTAGTGTTTTTCGTTCGGCCCGATTTTGTATAAAACAGCAGCCGATATCGATGAAATTTTAACACAATTTTAGAAAGGCTTTGGCATTTTGTATGTTAGGTGCCCAGCTCAATTCGTCCTGTAATGCACAAATTACAGGGTGTCAAAGTTGTGGTCGAAAATCTCACGATCGGCCGACTTTGAAGCACGGTAACTCGCACTTGCTTTTGAATTTTTGGACGCGGCAAATCGCATCAGAAAGGCCTTTAAACAGGCTTTAGTTTGCCACAAGAACGAACTTTCCACGTTGCCTAACGGCCGAGCTACAGCGCGTCGAAATTCTTAGCATGGGTCAGAGGCCGCCTTTCTCAGCGGATGACGGCCTGCGCCACTCCAGAACGCGTTATCGGAAATTTTGACTAGTTGTAGCTCGGCCGTTGGACAACATGGAAAAGTGGTTCTTGCGGCAAATTTAAGCTTGTTTAAAGGCCTTTCAAATGCAATTTGCCGTGTCCAAAAATTCAAAAGCAAATGCGAGTTATCGTGCTTCAAAGTCGGCCGATCGTGAGATTTTCTACCTCAACTTTGACACCCTGTAATTTGTGCATTGCAAGACCAATTGAGCTGGGCACCTAACATACAAAATGACAAAGCCTTTCTAATATTGTGTTAAAATTTCATCGATATCGGCTGCTGTTTTATACAAAATCGGGCCGAACGAAAAACACTCATCTAAGAAAAAACCCTGTACGATCCCAAATTTGGAGCCAACTACTGTACACACTACTGTACCTAATGTCTATGCAACAGTCGTGCAACCAGAGTATTTCGTTAACGCGGTCTGCAACACCCCCTACCAACTCCCTTCTAATAGGTGGACGTAAATTTGAATCATACTGTACCCGCGTCGGCTGGCGTGAATTAGTTGCCCGCAAGATGACGACACGTCGTCATTTTCACATCGAAGTTACCGCACGTCGTCACGCCAGGCAAAGACGACGACCCGTCGTCGCGCCTTCCTGCTGAGTGACGACCCGTCGTCGCGCCTTCCTTCTGAGTGACGACCTATCGTCATGCAGGCTTTCAGTGTGACAACATGTCATCTCTCATGCTACTATCATGACAATGTGTGTCACACATGTTGTTCATTGCTCCCAAAAAATGTAACACCTTCCAAATTGTATGCCAATTGGTGTTCACACAAGTCTCTGTGTGCTTTGTGATGGCGTGTGGCATTTTGCAAGTGCCATGGAGGAGTTGAAAGCTAGATAGCGATAAGCGAATCAAAAAAAATTTCACCCCGATCGGCCAACTCTAGTCCGACTTATGAGCGTTTGAATTTACACAGAATCCACACCATCTCTATAGCACTCCCCCCTTTTGGAGGGGAGGAGTGCCAAAACGTACCTAGAACTATTAGGCAATCGAATTTTGCTAATTTCCTTTCTTCTTTGTCGGCTGAAGTCGCAAGGACGCGCTCGAGACGCTCAATGCCCAAAAATGTAATCGGTGGACACGCGCCTCAAAATCTGGCGTCACCGCTGCATTTCTCGCTGAAACCAACTAAAACCGGCAGAAACGAGACCGAACACAACAATCGGAGACACAAACTACACAAACGCAATCGAAAGAATCACTTTCCAACGCTTTCGGAACCCTGTGCGTCTTTACCGCCGCCAGGTCGGGCCCTGTCATAATATATATTGGGCCGTATCTCGGGCGTCCGATGGCCGTCGGATCTGAAAGTCGCGGCGACAAATGTTAACATCGGGGGGTACTCTGTGTCAAAAGGAGAGGCTTGTAGGATGCACCCAGTTGGAGCTACATATTATGATCATCTCACAGATATTATGACCATCCCACAATGTAAATATACAGGTTAAGTAGAGCTCTTGCCGGGCCCAACCTCTGGGAAAAGCCCAGAAAGATTCTTCTATGGGCATAGGGGGCGAATCTATAGAGTCTTTTCAACAGAATGCGTTCGCTGCGCAGTTTGGGCCGCTTGAACGCGAACACCAGCTTAATTCCGAGCTCTATGAGACCGCTGAACTGTCTTGCCTGGCTGACTATGGGCTGGAGGGAGCGCTGATTGGCTGAGACTATCAGAACCCGAGCTGGATTCTCCACGGGCCGACTAAGCAGGGCGATTTGGGGCGCCAGACAGCAGCTGAAATGAAAACGAATACACCAAAATACAATAATTGTTCACTATTATACTACATATGTAGGTACAGAACCAGAAACATACATTATTGTCTCATAAAATTACTGTAGAATATATTAAATTGAAATACCTACCTAAATTGGTTTGGTCACTCTACATTAACAACGGTTCGGGCTCGAAGAAAATGTTCGGACAGTAATCTTTCTTGACCAGATATGATGAGCACGGTTGTAATTGATTTTCGCGTTAACGAGGATCCGTTGTCCGAACACTTCTCATGTTTGAATAAGGATTTGTGTACACCTTTTAATCTGAATATTTACAGCGACAGATGGCTCTGTGATTCTTCAGCTGAGGGTATATTAGTGTTAAACTATACTACAGATATACTGAGTGAGCTTGCAACGAGGTAGAATAAAACATTTCTCCTAATCATACCAGCAGTTGAAAAGTGTGTCCACGCCAAACGCCTGACTGGCATCAGTGGCCAACTGCTGAAGAATCTTTTCTGTCTCCTCCACCGATTCAAATTCCGAAAACTTCTTGACAGAGGCCACCAAGTTGTTTGGGCCGTCTAGTCCTAAAAGACGGACCACTGTAAGTTGGATGGTGCCTAATCTCGTGTTGTAAATCCATTAAATTGACAAAGTTTAATATATTTCACAAACTGAAAACCTGGTGTGAGACAATGCATATGTTAACGTTAAATGTATTGTAGCGTTTCAATTCAAACACTTGTAAACCAACCAGCAATGGCAACTTGAAGTTGTCTGTTCCCTATGCGTTCGTTCGCGGCCACCAGAACCCTTCTACAGAAGTCGACGCTCGTGTAACTCTGCGACGGACTGCCCGATAAGTCAGGCACCAATAGAAGACGAACCGTGGAATCTGTATAGCGGTTTAGTTAGATTTTCACGCGATATTCTTGCCAATTTCCAATATCGTATATCTTCCAATAAGCCAGTCCAGCGTCGAATTATAGAAGAAATTGTTTCAAGGATTTCCCTAGCAAAATCTCCAAGAGCTGAATTTTGGGATTCGCGATCACATTGGAAAGCGTTAGAATTGACGTTAAACTCGATTGATCTGCAGTTACAGCGTCAGGCTGCTGTAATCGGTTGTGAGATAGCAGCTATAACAACCACTAATGTCAACATTTTCTTAAGAATTCTTACACCATTCTCCGGTGAATGAACGGAACACCGGGAATTATGAGCTGGCTGACTGAATTTGGGCTAATCAAGTGGAGAATTATTGGTGATCCGGCAATTAGTAGAAGTTATACAGCACTGCAGGAATATTGTATTCTGGCACCCTTACTGCTGGTGTCGTTCGCGCCGACCGCGTCCAGCAGAGTCCTGCTGTAGAATATGGGGGCGAAACCGCCGGAATAGGCCATCGGAATTGATTCTAACTCGTCGCTAGACTCGTCGAACATAATTGGGTGATTTGCCATTGACGATTCGAGTTCTTCTTGAAACGGCCTCTCAATCACGATATGGATCAACTGACCGCCTTCCAGATAAGCTGGGATTCAAATTTTAAGGTTTGAATTTGAATTCAAGCAATGGCAACTGTATATGTAGGTTAATGCACCCTCATACCAATTTCCCTAATGGCCATTCGAGCCTCGTCGGACACGGCTACCATTGACGTCAGTGGGGTGACGAAATTGTACTGAACGGTTGCATCTTTAACGACTTGAAAAGCACAGATACAGTAACTTTGCACGCGACTAACGTACCTTGTACGCCAATCCCTCAATGCGACTCTTCAGCTCGTTGGCTTCGTCCAAATAATCGCCTACTCGGAACTTCTCCAAGTTGTCCAATTTATTCAAGAGTGACAATATCGTCAAGTGTGTAAAGTAACGTTCAACAAATCCGCCCAAGGTGTCGGGTGGTAAGGTCTCTCTTATGGCACTCAAAGACGGCGCATAGGTATCCATTCTTTGGTTCTAAACACAATTATGCCGTAAAGTCGATGCCGTCGTCGTCGTCGCCGCCGCTGCTGCTGCTGCTGCGGCTGCTGCTGCTGCTGCTGCTGCTGCTGCTGCTGCCGCCGCCGCCGCCGCCGCCGCCGCCGCCGTCGTCGTCGTCGTCGTCGTCGTCGTCGTC
>JASAMZ010005826.1:0-11113 GCA_030248115.1 Linhomoeus sp. GSCO2_2 | reverse complement strand
TACTTCGTTCAGTTACGTATTGCTGATTATGCATGGGCTATCATGGGCTATCATGCTCTGTAGATTATCCATGGGCTATTGGCCATAGAGATTCTCCTACGGGCTAAAGGCTCTAGTCCATATTACTAAGCGGCAAAGGTCTGTCCGTTTGTTTGTTTGTTTGTTTGTCTGTGAGCGCGGTATCTCTAGCTACAGTTGACGGATCGCGATGATCTATGGCTTAAACTGACCGTCTTAGCCTGTAGTTTTGCATGAAGGTTTGTGGACATTGGTCGATGTCTAAATTCCAAAATATTTCGAAAATATCGACTGCGCCAGTACATTCTGAGCACAGAAGGCACCACATGCTGTGACTGACGTTTGATTTCGCGCCAAACGCTCTTTACAGTGTCACCATTCACTATGGAGTTGTCGCTGTGAGACTCCAAAGTGTATTCGCAGGCACTGCATGCACTGGCAGGGACACAGCATCAAACTATTCTGAATCTACCTACGTCAAACGACTTTAGATCTATCTGAAATTACAGTATCACCATTCACTATGAAGTTGTCGCTGTGAGACTCCAAAGTGTATTACCCAAGGGCTATTGACCATAGGGATTCTCCTACGGGCTAAAGGCTCCAGTCCATATTACTAAGCGGCCTAGAGTCTGTCCGTCTGTTTGTTTGTTTGTCTGTGAGCGCTCTAGCGCTCGCTACAGTTGACGGATCACGATAATCTATAGCTTAAACTGACCGTCAGAACACGTAGTTTTGCATCTTTGCTTTTAGAATATTGACCGATGACTAAATTCCATAATATTTCGAAAATATCGACTGCGCCAGTACATTCTGAGCACAGGAGGCACCACACGCTGTGACTGACGTTTGATTTCGCGTGACTGACGTTTGATTTCGCGCCAAATGCACTTTAGAGTGTCACCATTCACCATGAAGTTGTCGCTGTGAGACTCGAAAGTTTATTCGCAGGCACTGCATGCACTGGCAGGGACACAGCATCGACTGACTTTTGATTTCGCGCGACTGACGTTTGATTTTGCGCCAAAAGCACTTAAGAGTGTCATCATCCACTATGGAGTTGTCGCTGTGAGACTCCAAAGTGTATTCGCAGGCACTGCATGCACTGGCAGGGACACAGCATCAAACTATTCTGGATCTATGTCAAACGACTTTAGATCTATCTGAAATGTCCTGCGGGCTAAACCCAACTGTCAACGGGCTAAACCCAAGTGTCTATTGTGTGTTTACAGGCACGGGAGCTGGTGCGAGCCTAAATGTAGGCAGTAGCAGGGGCACAGGGTCGAATGACTTGAGATCTATCTGAAATGTCCTACGGGCTAAACCCAAATGTTTATAGGCTAAACCCAAGCGTCTACTGCATATTTACAGGCACTGGAGCTGGTGCGATCCCAAACGTAGGCAGTGGCAGGGGCGCGGAGTCGAATGACTTGAGATCTATCTGAACTGTCCTGCGGGCTAAACCCAATTGTCTATGGGCTAGAGCCAAGTGTCTATTGTGTATTTACAGGCATGGGGGCTGGTGCAGTAGTAAATGTAGGCACTGGCAGGGGTACATTGTCAAATGACTTGAGGGCTATCTCAAATGTCCTACAGGTTAATTATCCATGGGCTATTGACCATAGAGATTCTCCTACGGGCTAAAGGCTCTAGTCCTTATTACTATGGCGCCTAACTCTGTCCGTGTGTTTGTTTGTGGATCTGTGAGCGCTCTAGCGCTCGCCACAGTTGTCGGTTCGCGATGATCTATAGCTTAAACTGACCGTCATGACATGTAGTTTTGCACCTCCTATTTTAGAACTTCGACCGATGACTAAATTCCATAATATTTCGAAAATATCGACTGCGCCAGTACATTCTGAGAACAGAAGGTACTGCACGCTTTGATTGACGCTTGATTTCGCGCTAAAGGCGCTTTACAGTGTCACCATTCATGACAGAGTTGTCGTTGTGGGACTACAAAGTGTATTCGCAGGCACTGCGTGCACTGGCAGGGGCACAGCATCAAACTGCTTTGGATGTATGTCAAATGTCTTTAGATCTATCTGAAATCTTCTACGGGCTAAACCCAAATGTCTACGGGCTAAACCCAACTATCTATTGTGTATTTACAGGCACGGGAGCTGGTGAGAGCATAAATGCAGGCACTGGCAGGGGCACAGTGTAAATGTCTTTAGATCTATCTGAAATCTCCTACGGGCTAAACACAAGTGTCCATGGGCAAAACCCAAGCGTCTGTTGTGTATTTACAGGCACGGGAGCTGGTGCGAGCATAAATGCAGGCACTGGCAGGGGTACATTGTCAAATGACTTGAGAGCTATCTCAAATGTCCTACAGGTTAATTACCCATGGGCTATTGACCATAGAGATTCTCCTACGGGCTAAAGGCTCTAGTCCTATATACTAAGCGGCATAGAGTGTGTCTGTTTGTTTGTTTGTCTGTTTGTTAACACGATAACTCTCGACAGCGTTGACGGATCGCGATGATCTATACATCAAAAGAACCGCCTTGGCTTGGAATAGAAAACGTCCTATTGTGGACTTTGGCCGATGTCTAAATTCCATGAAAATCACAAAAATATCGACTGCACAGTACATTCTGAGCACAGATGGCGCCATACGCTGTGACTGACGTTTCATTTCGCGCCAAAGGCGCTTTACAGTGTCACCATTCACTAAAGAGTTGTCGTTGTGAGACTCCAACGTGTATTCGCAGGCACTGCTTGCACTGGCAGGGGCACAGCATCAAACTATTCTGGATCTATGTCAAATGATTTTAGATCTATCTGAAATCTCCTACGGGCTAAACCCAAATGTCTACAGTCTAAACGCAAGCGTCTACTGTGTATTTACAGGCATCAGAGCTGGTGCGATCCTAAATGTAGGCACTGGCAGGGGCGCAGGGTCGAATGACTTGAGATCTCTCTGAAATCCCCTACGGGCTAAACCCAAGTGTCTATTGTGTATTTACAGGCACAGGAGCTGGTGCAATCCTAAACAGAGGCCCTGACAGGGGCGCAGTGTCAAATGACTTGAGATCTAACTGCAATGTTCTTCGGTACGCTGAATTCGATGATTGAATTTTCTCCTTCATGCTCTGCAGACTACCCATGGGCTTTTGACCATAGAGATTCTCCTACGGGCTAAAGGCTCTAGTCCCCGGTGAGTTCTGAACGAGTCCACCCCTTTTACTGAATGAGTCCACCCCAAAATTCTGAATGAGTCCACCCCAAATTCTGAATGAGTCCACCCCAAATTCTGAATGAGTCCACCCCAATTCTGACCAGGCGCGCCAAGTAGCGATGCTCCCCCCCCCCCCCCCCACAACACCCCATTCCCCACCTTCTCCCCCTCCCCCCCCCCCCACAACACCCCATTCCCCACCTTCTCCCCCTCCCCCCCCCCCCCACAACACCCCATTCCCCACCTTCTCCCCCCCCCCCCCCCCCCCACAACACCCCATTCCCCACCTTCTCCCCCCGCCCCCCCCCCACAACACCCCATTCCCCACCTTCTCCCCCCCCCCCCCCCTGGGCAGAGAATTGGCAGCCGCATTAGTGTGACTGTCATCAATGTAGCGCCAACGCGCCATTGTGTCGCATTTGCTAGCAGGAAAGGGGCACAGCCGGCCTGAGCAGGAGGTGAAGTGGATGGAGGAGTGTTCATCCCACTTACAGTTTGCACTAAAACTCGGCCGGCGTCGCGCCTGGCGGGTCTCAGCTGAGGCTTAGCGCGACCACCAAATTCAGGGGCGCGCTTCGCGCTCCCTGAAGTCGGTCACCGGTCGCGTTAAGCCTAAGCTTCGACCCGCCAGACTGCGACGCCGACTGACTCTTGTGAACTGTGGGCGCAGGGCGAGCCTAAGCATAGCCTGAACTGAAAGGAATATACTGTGTCTGAAAGTAATTTAAAGAGGGAGGAACAAGGAGACGGCCGTTTGCTGAATCATGTAACAGACGCAAAATGAAGCTTTAAAATTACTTTGCTCGGCCGCTGCTCAGCACCGGCGTTCAACGCACTATGTGTGTGCAAGAACCGATTTAAACATGCCTGCACAACACCATAGTGCGCTCGCTTACGCGGAGCTAGGCGCACAACCTTTGCTTTGCTGAACGGGGGGTGGGGGTGGACTCATTCAGAATTTGGGGTGGACTCATTCAGAATTTGGGGTGGACTCATTCATAAGCGGCATAGAGTGTGTCTGTTTGTTTGTTTGTCTGTTTGTTAACACGATAACTCTCGACAGCGTTGACGGATCGCGATGATCTATACATCAAAAGAACCGCCTTGGCTTGGAATAGAAAACGTCCTATTGTGGACTTTGGCCGATGTCTAAATTCCATGAAAATCACGAAAATATCGACTGCACAGTACATTCTGAGCACAGATGGCGCCATACGCTGTGACTGACGTTTCATTTCGCGCCAAAGGCGCTTTACAGTGTCACCATTCACTAAAGAGTTGTCGTTGTGAGACTCCAACGTGTATTCGCAGGCACTGCTTGCACTGGCAGGGGCACAGCATCAAACTATTCTGGATCTATGTCAAATGATTTTAGATTTATCTCAAATCTCTGGACGGGCTAAACCCAAATGTCTACAGTCTAAACGCAAGCGTCTACTGTGTATTTACAGGCATCAGAGCTGGTGCGATCCTAATGTAATACTGGCAGGGGCACAGGGTCGAATGACTTGAGATCTCTCTGAAATCCCCACGGGCTAAACCCAAGTGTCTATTGTGTATTTACAGGCACAGAAGCTGGTGCAATCCTAAACAGAGGCCCTACAGGGGCCAGTGTCAAATGACTTGAGATCTAACTGCAATGTTCTTCGGTACGCTGAATTCGATGATTCGCAGTTCCTTCATGCTCTGCAGATTACCCATGGGCTATTGACCATAGAGATTCACCTACGGGCTAAAGGCTCTAGTCCTATATACTAAGCGCCATAGAGTCTGTTTGTCTGTCTGTTTGTCTGTTAACACGATAACTCTTGACAGAGCAATACGTAATGTAACCAAGAAACACTACAAATTACGTATTGCTGAAGTGTAGTCGCGAGTTTGAAAACTTATTTTTGGTTTGACTACTCAGGTAGCTAGAGGAGTCCGCGGGCTACTGACGATGTCTCAAACTCCTTCCTAACGACGTCGGCATGAGTGAGTTATTAAGCCGTAAGCGAGCGTGACCCACGAACATACGCACGTACGTACGTACGTACGCACGTACGCGAGCTCTCTATAGGGTTCGCTCGGCTGAGGCCGAGCGAAAACAAGCTGTGTGTGTAAAAAGTTCAACCTATACTTTGTGTCTGTCAAATTTTGGTGAACAGTATAGTGAACTTTGTACACATCGTTAGCCGCCTCTGGAGAAAGTGTCTTGAGAATGTGTACCTTAATGCCAAGTGTAGCTATCCCCACGATACGGTTGTCTGTACAGCTGATCTGAAGCTCAGTGATATCGCCGCGTTCGCTATATGTTAACGGCATGATACGACGCCGTTTATCTGATGTTTCCTGCCTGTGTGAAAACGTCATATCCAACAAAAAAACTTGCCAAAAGTTTGGTGCGAGCGAATTCCCGTGTTCGGCGTACGCATTTCTGTTTCCGAGTGCACATTCAGCAATAAACAGCTGTTCTGGCCATCAGACGAAAATGTCGATTTTGACATTTTTTTAAATTTTAAATCTAAATATCTCGAAATTGGAATTTATTAAAACAGTAAAACTATGCCACAAATTCTTGTTGACATGCGGTCTTACCATGTCTGCGTTCAAATTCGTCAAAAAACGACGTTCTATTTTTGTCGATTTATGAAATGTTGACATATAGTCGCGTATTTTACCGAATTCTGCATTTCCAAAATTTTATTTTGTGTTACAAATTATCCGTTGGCTATGTCCTTGCCATTTCTGAAGAAATTTCACCTCTAGCTCATCAGACAAAAAAGTCGATTTTCGACATATTCGTATTTTAATCAAAAATATCTCGAAATTGAAATTTAAAAAAATTGCAAAACTATGTCACAAATTCTTATTGACATACGGCCTTACCATTTCTGCATTCACATTCGTCAATTAATGACGTTCTATTTTTGTCAATTTACGAAATTTTGACAAATAATCGCGTATTTCTACTAAATTCCACATTTGCAAAAAATTTCTTTTGTGTTACAAATTATCCGTTGGCTATGTCCTTGCCATTTCTGAAGAAATTTCACCTCGAGCTCATCAGACGAAAAGCAATTTTCGACATATTCGTATTTTAATCATAAATATCTCGAAATCGCAATTTTTTAAAACTGTAAAACTGCGCCACAAATTCTTATTGACACACGGCCTTACCATTTCGGCATTCACATCTGTCAATAAATCACGTTCTATTTTTGTCAATTTATGAAATTTTGACAAATAATCGCGTATTTTTACTAAAATTCCACATTTTGCAAAAAAAATTTCTTTTGTGTTACAAATTATCCGCGGTCTATGCTCTTTGCCATTTCTGAAGAAATTTTGCCTCTAGCTCATCAGGTAAAAAAGCCGATTTTTGATATTTTTCGTATTTTAATTAAAAATATTTCTAAATTGCAGTTTATCAAAATTGTAAAACCATGTCACAAATTCTTATTGGCGTACGCCCTATCCATTTCTGCATTCACAGTCGTCAATAAATGACGTTCTATTTGTGTCAATTTATGGAATTTTTGACAAATAATCGCGTATTTATATTAAATTCCACATTTGCAAAAAATTTCTTCTGTGTTACAAATTATCCGCGGTCTGTGCTCTTTCCATTTATGAAGAAATTTCGCCGCTACCTCATCAGGAGAAAAAGTCGATTTTCGACATTATCATACTTTAATTGTAAATATCTCGAAAATGCGAAATTAGCAACAGAAACAGACATCGGATTCGTACTCAGCGACCTTGACTCCACTTGACCACATATGTCACATAGTTTACTTCGGTGCGACGAACAGACACACACACACACAGACACACACACATTGTCATCCGTATATATACACCTCGCCGCGCTGAGGCGCGGCGAAAAAACACCCTGTACATGACATGGCATTGCAACATATTTGGGCAGCGGTGGACAAGGGTCCGCGACTCTCAATTGTGAGCTCACTTGTCTTGCTGATGTTGGACTTGCAGGGGAGGCGCCGATTGTCTGTGAAGCAAGGAATTCGTCGAATGAGAGTCCGCCGCTTTGCATTTCGCAGCCAGTGCTCGCCGAAGGACACTTACAAACTCCGAGCGCCGGAAGGGGGAGTCTGCAGTTTTCATCGCCGTTTTGGCCACCAATAAAAGTCGAATAGACCGTCCATGCTGTGAACTGCCAACATCTTTCGAAACACGCGGCCGGCCACGTGGTTCAAGAGAGCCATCGAGTGCGGAGTGAGATTTGCTGCTGCAAGCTGCAAAGGAAACCACCCTCTGCTGCTTACGTGCTCTATTCGGCGCTTCTTTATAATAGGGCTGCCTTCGAACTTCGAAGAACAGGTAGGTGCGATTGGGGGGGAGGCGGGGGGGGGGGGGACCCCCCCCCCCCGGGGGTGGCCGGATGGTGGTCCCCCCCCCCCCCCTTGACCCCCCCCCCCCCCTGCCTGGCCGTGCGGGTGGTTTGCCCCCCCCCCCCCCCTTGTTTTCCCAAAATCGGGACATTGGTCAAGATTTTCGCCTGCGGCGCTATTTTTTCGCTCGGCCTCAGCCGAGCGAACCCTATCAAGAGCTCGGCGTGCGTGCGTGCGTGCGTACGTACGTACGTACGTACGTGCGTACGTACGTACGTCACGCTCGCTTCGGGCTTAATAACTCGCTCGTCCGACGTCGTAGGATGGAGTTTGAGACATCGCCGGGTAGCCTGCGGACTCCTCTCGCCATCTGAGTGTTCAAAACTGAAATAAGTTTTCAAACTCGCGCGCTACAGTATCCCAAAGTGGGGTCCATTTTCAAACAAAAGTTGTCCGAACCTAGTCAAATCGCATATCAAAGTGAAGCGCTCGAGCTCCTGAGCACGAATCCGACAACAAAAAGTTTCAAAAGTTTAAACTGAGAGCTACAGTAACCAAAACGCGTCGAAAACTGGAAACGACGCGCTTGCTTCGGGCTTAATAACTCGCTTGTCTGACGTCGCTGGGTTGAGTTCGACACATCGACGGGTAGCCCTCGGACTACTCTCGCCATCTGAGTGTTCAAAACTGAAATAAGTTTTAAAATCGCGCGCTACCGTATCCCAAAGTGGGGTCCATTTTAAGACGAAAGTTGACCGAAGCTAGTCAAATCGCATATCAAAGTGAAGCGCTCGAGCTCCTGAGCACGAATCCGACAACAAAAAGTTTTAAAAGTTTAAACTGAGAGCTACAGTAACCAAAACGCGTCAAAAACTGGAAACGACACGCTTGCTTCGGGCTTAATAACTCGCTTGTCTGACGTCGCTGGGTTGAGTTCGACACATCGACGGGTAGCCCTCGGAATACTCTCGCGAACTGCGACGTCGAAATAATAACAAGTTTTGAAAATTGCGCGCTACAGCATCCCGAAGTAATGTCCGCGAAAAGTCAAAACTTCATCGAACCTAGTCGAGTCGCATATCAAAATAAAGCGCTCGACTTCCTGAGCAAGAATCCGACAACAAAAAGTTTCAAAAGGTCAATGAGATGGCTACAGTAACCAAAACGTGATGAAAACTGCAGATTTTGTTTGTTATATCTTGGCACTCGTGCGTTGCAAAGCGGCGGTCTTGACATCGCTGAAGAGCTCACTGCAAGCCAACATCAAATCATGCTTACAATTAACCTGTAGTTTTGCGTTAGATTCCAGTGTCTTTTTTTTAATTTAGTCTGAAAAGATGATTTTCTTGGTGTAAAGAATTAAACCCGAGCGATACCAATGTTGCGTAGCAAGACCACTCCAAAAAGTGTAGTCGCGAGGAGAGTGACAAAGACGCTGCACGAAACCGGAAAGGGCCTTGCTACAATCTCAGAAAAAATTCAAAGCTCAAAACCACTCCGCTTTTTAAAAGAGACTTGTTAAAAGACTTGTTATTATTTCGACGTCACAGTTCGCGTGAGTAGTCCGATGGCTACCCGTCAAAGACGTGTCGATGTGTTGAACCGACCAGCGACGTCAGACAAGCAGTTATTAAGCCCAGAAGCAAGCGTGTCTTTTTCAGTTTTCGACGCGTTTTAGTTACTGTAGCTCTCTGTTTAAACTTTTCAAACTTTTTGTTGTCGGATTCGTGTTCAGGAGCTCGAGCGCTTCACTTTGATAGGCGATTTGACCAGTTTTGGTGAACTTTCGTCTTAAAATGGACCCCACTTTGGGATTCTGTAGCGCCCGAGTTTGAAAACTTATTTCAGTTTTGAACACTCAGATAGCGAGAGTAGTCCGAGGCTACCCGTCGATGTGTCGAACTCAACCCAGCGACGTCAGACAAGCGAGTTATTAAGCCCGAAGCAAGCGCGTCGTTTCCAGTTTTCGACGCGTTTTGGTTACTGTAGCTCTCTGCTTTAACTTTTGAAATTTTTTGTTGTCGGATTCGTGCTCAGGAGCTTGAGTGTTTCATTTTTGATATGCGATTTGACTAGGTTCGATCAACTTTTGTCTTAAAATAAACCCTACTTTGGGATACTGTAGCGCGCGATTTTGAAAACTTATTTTCGTTTCGACTACTCAGATAGCTAGCGGAGTTCGCGGGCTACTCGACGATGTCTCAAACTCCGTCCTATGACGTCAGACGAGCGAGTTATTAAGCCCGAAAAGCGAGCGTGACGTACGTACGTACGTACGCACGCACGCCGGTCGCCGAGCTCTTGATATGGTTTGCTCGGCTGAGGCCCAGCGAAATAAGGGTGTAACAGGGTTTCCGCTCCATTTATTTTTGAATGTCTCGTGAGGCTTGCCAATTTTTGAGTGCGGTTTTGATAAAGTAGACAACAGTGAGGAAATTAGGCATGGGCCACATAACGAAATATCCACTGTTCAGCAGTAGCTAAGCAATACAAATTTTGCCCTCGCTCCCGGAAGGCTTATGGTGTCTCAGACTCCCCGTCCTCCTCGTAGCACAAGCTGTAGCGTAAAGCTAGGAGGTATGAAATTTGGAGAAGCAGCGAGACGCGTTTTCTAACTACCACATGATTTTCAATCAGATTAATTGACGCGCGAATGCGGATTTAAACGCAAAATTCTGCTTCTTGTGGGAGGAAGGGACCGCGAAAGATTGAATAATTTTGCGTTTTAAGCCCGCATTCGCTCGTGGATGGGTCTGGGATGCTGAAAATTGGTGTCAATATTGCAAACACATCTGGCTAACGTCTCCAAATTTCATCCTCTTAGCTTTCCTACAGCTTGCTTACGAGGAGGACGAGTCGTCTGAGACACCTGGTAAGCCTTCAGAAACAAGGACAAAATTTGTATTGCTTGCGCCGCTAGCTTGCTGAACGGTGAATATTCGTTATGTAGCCCATGTAATTTCCTAGAGTGTTGTCTACTTTATGCAAAAAATCGCACTCAAAAATTGGCAACCTAGCGTGAGTTATTCAAAAAACAAATTGTGCGAAAACTGTGTTACACCCTGCTCCCCCACCTCAAATCTTAATGCATCCAACGACTAGGAGGAGGGGGGGGGGGCTTATTGGAGGAGTACCTATTGCCACAGCAGTGCCACAAATTCCTGTTCTGTGCAGAGGATGGCCTGGCTCCAGCCTCACGCCTTTCCGTCCCTTGCGCCAAGTGTCTGGATGAAACCTTCTCTGCAAACGGAAGCACGCCAAGCTCTGCTCAGTCTGGCGCAGCGCTGTGGCGATCCTTCCCGCTACGCCTTTCTCCTCGTCAACGCGGCATTTGCGAGCGCATACAGCTCCTATAATTACACTTACGAGTGGCTGAGAGGTAGTGAAGAGCTGGAGATGGCAGTGGATCGACTGTCAGAGGTGAGCCTGTGGCATGGAGAGACGCTCTACTCCTGAGAGCGACTCGCCCGACGATCCTTCGGTCGTGCGCCTGGCCCACGCCGCGGGGATAGCTACGGCACTGGTCAACGGGAGCAAGTACCAGATACGTAACTGAACGGAAAGAGAATGTACAAAT
>JASAMZ010005825.1:0-17222 GCA_030248115.1 Linhomoeus sp. GSCO2_2 | reverse complement strand
TACGACCTTTCAGTTTCTGCATTCACATTCGTCAATAAATGACGTTCTATTTCGTCAATTTATAAAAGTTCGAATAACAATTGCGTATTTCTATCCAATTCCAAATTGACAAAAAATTTCTTTTGTGTTACAAATTATCAGCGGCCCGTGCTCTTTCCATTTCTGAAGAAATTTCGCGGCTAGCTCATCAGGTGAAAAAGTCGATTTTTGACATTTTTGAATTTTAATTGTGAATATCTCGAAAATGCGAAATTAGCAACAGAAACGGACATTGGATCCATACTCAGCGACCTCGACTCTACTTGACCACATATGTCACATGTTTTACTTCGGTGCCACGGACAGACAGACAGACACACAGACAGACATTGTCATCCGTATAAATACACCTCGCCGCGCTGAGGCGCGGCGAACAAGCTTAGAGTAACAAGCTGCGTGTGTAAAAAGTTCAACCTATACTTTGTGTCTGTCAAATTTTGGTCAACAGTATAGTGAACTTTGTACACATCGTTAGCCGCATCTGGAGAAAGTGTCTTGAGAATGTGTACCTTAATGCCAAGTGCAGCTATCCCCACGATAGGGTTGTCTGTACAGCTGATCTGAAGCTCAGTGATATCGCCGCGTTCGCTATATGTTATCGGCATGATACGACGCAGAAGTTTTGTGCGAGCGAATTCCTGTGTTCAGCGTACGCATTTGTGTTCCCGAGTGCAAATTCATCAATAAACAGCTGTTCTGGCCATCAGACGAAAATTTCGATTTTGACATTTTTTAAAATTTTAATTCGAAATATCTCGAAATTGGAATTTATTAAAAGTGCAACAGTATGTCAAAATTCTTATTGGCATACGGCCTTGCCATTTCTGCGTTCTAATTCGTCAAAAAACGACGTTCAATTTTGTTGATTTATGGAATTTTGAAAAATAATCACGTATTTCTATTAAATTCCATACTTGCAAAAATTTCTCTTGCGTTACAAATCATCCGCAATCTATAATACTCTTTCCATTTCTGAAGAAATTTCGCCGCTCTATCATCAGGTGAAAAAGTCGATTTTCGACATTTCCGTATTTTGATTGAAAATATCTCGAAATTGCAATTTTTAAAAACTGCAAAACTATGTCACAAATCCTTATTGGCATACGACCTTTCCATTTCTGCATTCACATTCGTCAATAAATCACGTTGTATTTTAGTCAATTTATGCAATTTTGACAAATAATCGCGTATTTCTATTAAATTCCACATTAGAAAAAAATTTCTTTTGTGTTACAAATTATCCACTTTCCATGCTCCTTCCATTTCTGAAGAAATTGCGCGGCTAGCGCATTAGACGAAAAAGTCGATTTTCGACATTTTCGAATTTTATTTGCGAATATCTCGAAAATGCGAAATTAGCAACAGAAACGGACATCGGATCCGTACTCAACGACATCGACTCTACTTGACCACATATGTCACTGACTTTACTTCGGTGCGACGGAAACACACACACACACACACACACACACACACACACGCACGCACGCACGCACGCACGCACGCACGCACGCACGCACGCACGCACGCACGCACGCACGCACGCACGCACGCACGCACGCACGCACGCACGCACGCACGCACGCACGCACGCACGCACGCACGCACGCACGCACGCACGCACGCACGCACGCACGCACGCACGCACGCACGCACGCACGCACGCACGCACGCACGCACGCACGCACGCACGCACGCACGCACGCACGCACGCACGCACGCACGCACGCACGCACGCACGCACGCACGCACGCACGCACGCACGCACGCACGCACGCACGCACGCACGCACGCACGCACGCACGCACGCACGCACGCACGCACGCACGCACGCACGCACGCACGCACGCACGCACGCACGCACGCACGCACGCACGCACGCACGCACGCACGCACGCACGCGCGCGCACGCACGCGGGCGCTGAGGCGCGGCGAACAAGCTGTGTGTCTAAAAAGTTCAACCTATACATAGTGTCTGTCAAATGTTGGTGAACAGTAGAGCGAACTTTGTACACATCAATAGCCGTATCTAGAGAAGGTATCTCGAGAACGTGTACCACAAATCAAGTGCAGCTTTTCTCACGATACGGTTGTCTGTACAGCTGATCTAAAGCTCAGTGATATCGCCGCGTTCGCTATATGTTGTTATCGGCATGATACGACGCCGTTCATCTGAAGTTTATATCAGTGTGAATAAGCCGCATCGAACAAAAAAACTTGCCAATGTTTTCTGTGCCGTTCTCTACCAAGAATTCCGTTTGGCGCGCGATCTCTCTGTTTCTGCGTTCACAATTATCAAATCCGTTGTCTATGCGCCTGCCATTTCTGAAGAAATTTTGCCGCTAGTTCATCGGTCGAAAAAGCCGATTTTCGACATTTTCGTATTTAAATTGTGAATATCTTAAAATTACAACTTTTGAAAACCGTTGAACTGTGTCATAAAGTCTTCTTGACGTGCGGCCTTTCCATTTCGGCAGTCACTTTTGTCAATATATCACGTTCAATTTTTGTCGATTTATGAAATTTTGACAAATAATCGCGTATTTTAACCAAATTCCACATTTGCAAAAATCTTATTTTGTGTTACAAATTATCTGCGGGCTGTGTTCTTGCCATTTCTGAAGAAATTTCACCTCTAGCTCATCAGACGAAGTAGTCGATTTTCGACACATTTGCATTTTAGTCGTAAATATCTCGAAATTGCGATTTATTAAAACTACAAAACTGTGTCAGATATTCTTGTTGACATACGGCCTTACCATTTCTGCATTTACATTCGTCAATAAATGACGTTCTATTTTTGTCAATTTATCAAATTTTGACAAACAATTGTGTATTTCTATTAAATTCCACACATTCAAAAAATTTCTTTTGTGTTACAAATCATCCGCGGTCTATGCTCTTTCCATTTCTGAAGAAATATCGTCGCTAGCTCATCGGGTGAAAAAGTCGATTTTTGACATTTTTGAATTTCAATTGCGAATATCTCGAAAATGCGAAATTAGCAACAGAAACGGACATCGGATCCATACTCAGCGACCTTGACTCTACTTGACCACATATGTCACATATCTTACTTCGGTGCCACGGACACACACACAGACACACAGACAGACAGACATTGTCATCCGTATATATACACCTCGCCGCGCTGAGGCGCGGCGAAACAAGCTGTGTGTGTAACAAGCTTTGTCTAAAAACTCTGGCACCACGTTGGCATCAGTGTAAACTTGAGAGCGTGTGCGCTTTATGTGCACTGGATAGTGAAGTGCCGCTAGACATTTAGTCGACAATCTGGTGGGGTATCGCCGCAATTGGTCTTGGATTTGTTTGTGGTACCTGATCCACATATGGATCAGAAGATTCGCCGCAGGCACACTTTGCTCTTATAATTGTGGTGACTGATCCATAAATGGATCAGAGAAATTCGCCGCAGGCACACAGTGCAATAAAAGCGTCTAAATGAGACGACGCCATATTGAAAAGGGTATAAATGAGACGACGCCCTATTGTAAAGGGCATAAATGGGACGACGCCCTATTCTTTTGGGCTTAGGGCCTGAAATTGTCGAAATCTAGATATTTGACAAAAACCTTTGAAATATACCTAAATTCTTTAATTATGAAATCTAGAACTATTTGCCAAAAACTTGGCAGACTATGCCCGACACAACTATGCAAAGACATTTTAAAATTTAAGCTATTTGGAATTGTCGAAATTTGAGGATCTTAACAAAAAATATCCCAAAATTTGTTAATTATAAAATCAGAAACTATTTGCTAAGTACTTGACAGACTATGCCCAATGCATCAACGCTAACACATTGTGAAATTTAAGCTGTTTGTCGAAATTTGGGAGTTTTGACAATACCCTTGAAAATATCCCTAATTTCGTTAATTATAAAATCTGAAACTATTTGATAAATACTTGGCAGACTATGCTCGACACATCCGTGAAAAGAAAATTTGAAATTTAAGCTGTTTAAAATTGTCGAAATTTATGAATTTTGACAAAACCCTTGAAAGTATCTTTAATTTCGTTAATTATAATCTCTGAAACTAATTCCTAAATACTTGGCAGACTATGCTCAATACATCGGTGCAAAGAAATTCTGAAATTTATGCCGTTTGAAATTGTCGAAATTTGGAAATTTTGACAAAACCCTTGAAAATATCCCTAATTTTGTTAATTATAAAATTTGAAACTATTTGATAAATGCTTGACAGACTATGCTCGACGCATCCGTGAAAAGAAATTTTGAAATTTAAGCTGTTTGAAATTGTCGAATTTTGGGGATTTTAACAAAATCCTTAAAAATAGCATAAATTTCGTTAATTATAATTGTTGAAACTATTTGCTAAATACTTGGCAGACTATGCTCGATACATCGATGCAAAGAAGTTTTGAAATATAAGCTGTTTGAATTGTTCGAAATTTGGGAATTTTGACAAAAACCTTGAAAATATCCCTAATTTGGTAAATTCCAAAATTCAAAACTATGTCACAAATTCATCGCGTCTTACGCCCTTTCCATTTCAGCAAAAACTTTGCCGATACGACTTGTAAATAAAAGTGTCATTTTTGACATTTTCATATTTTAATTGTAAATATCTCGAAATAGAGAAATTAGCAACAGAAACGGACAACGGCACGTTACTCAGCGCATTCGACTCCATCGGGTGGCACTAACCGTCATGTTTAGTTGTTTGACACAGACAGACACACAGACAGACAGACAGACAGAAACACGAACGGACAATAGCGTCCGTATATATACTCGCCGCGCTGGGGCGCGGCGAAAAAAGTTCAACCTATACTTTGTGTCTGTCAAATTTTGGTGAACAGTATAGCTAACTTTGTACACATCGTTAGCCGCATCTGGAGAAAGTGTCTTGAGAATGTGTACCTTAATGCCAAGTGCACCTATCCCCACGATACGGTTATCTGTACAGCTGATCTGAAGCTCAGTGATATCGCCGCGTTCGCTATATGTTATCGGCATGATACGACGCCGTTTATCAGATGTTTCCTACCTGTGTGAAAACGTCACATCAACAAAAAAACTTGCCAAAGGTTTGGTGTGGGCGAATTCCTGTTTTCAGCGTACGCATTTCTGTTTCCGAGTGCACATTCATCAATGAACAGTTGTTCTGGCCATCAGACGAAAATCTCGATTTTGAGATATTTTTAAATTTTAATTCTAAATATCTTGAAATCGGAATTTATTAAAACTGTAAAACTATGCCACAAATTCTTATTGGCATACGACCTTACCATTTCTGCGTTTAAATTCGTAAACAAGCTGTGTGTGTAAAAAGTTCAACCTATACTTTGTGTCTGTCAAATTTTGGTGAACAGTATAGTGAACTTTGTACACATCGTTAGTCGCATCTGGAGAAAGTGTCTTGAGAATGTGTACCTTAATGCCAAGTGCACCTATCCCCACGATACGGTTGTCTGTACAGCTGATCTGAAGCTCAGTGATATCGCCGCGTTCGCTATATGTTATCGGCATGATACGACGCCGTTTATCTGATGCTTCCTACCTGTGTGAAAACGTCACATCCAACAAAAAAACTTGCCAAAAGTTTGGTGCGAGCGAATTCCTGTTTTCAGCGTACGCATTTCTGTTTCCGAGTGCACATTCATCAATAAACAACTGTTCTGGCCATCAGCCGAAAATCTCGATTTTGAGATTTCATAAATTTTAATTCCAAATATCTCGAAATTGGAATTTATCAAAGTGTAATACTATGTCACAAATTCTTATTGGCATACGGCCTTACCATTTCTGCGTTCAAATTCGTCAAAAAACGACGTTCTATTTTGTTGGTATATGAAATTTTGAAAAATAATCACGTATTTCTATTACATTCCACATTTGCAAAAAATTTCTCTTGCGTTACAAATTATCCGCAGTCTATACTCTTTCCATTTCTGAAGAAATTTCGCCGCTATATCACCAGGTGAAAAAGTCGATTTTCACATTTTCATATTTTGATTGAAAATATCTCGAAATTGCAATTTTTAAAAACTTCAAAACTATGTCACAAATTCTTATCCGCATACGACCTTTCCATTTCTGCATTCACATTCGTCATTAAATGACTTTGTATTTTAGTCAATTTATGCAATTTTGACAAAAAATCGCGTATTTCTGTTAACTTCCACATCTGCAAAAAATTTCTTTTGTGTTACAAATTATCCGCGGTCCATGCCCCTTCTATTTCTGAAGAAATTTCGCAGCTAGCGCCTCAGACAAAAAAGTCGATTTTCGACATTTTCGAATTTTAATTGCGAATATCTCGAAAATGCAAAATTAGCAACAGAAACGGACATCGGATCCGTACTCAGCGACCTCGAGTCTACTTGACCACATATGTCACACATTTTACTTCGGTGCCACGGAAACACAGACACACACACAGACATTGTCAACCGTATATATATACACCTCGCCGCGCTGAGGCGCGGCGAAACAAGCTGTGTGCGTAAAAAGTTCAACCTATACTTTGTGTCTGTCAAATTCTGGTGAACAGTATAGTGAACTTTGTACACATCGTTTGACTCATCTAGAGAAGGCATCTTGAGAACGTGTACCCGATACCAAGTGCAGCTATCCCCACGATACGGTTATCTGTACAGCTGATCTAAAGCTCAGTGATATCGCCGCGTTCGCTATATGATATCGGCATGATACGACGCCGTTTATCTAATGTTTCCTACCTGCGTGAAAACGTAATGTCCAACAAAAACTTGCCAAAAATTTGGTGCGGTTGCTCTTTATCAGGAATTCCTCTTGACGTACGACCCTTCCATTCTACGTTTACATTCATCAAGAAACAAAAGTTTTGGCAAATTATGAAATTTTGACATTTCTGTCGAATTTTGAATATTTCTATCAAATTTAATACTTGCGAAAAATTTCTTTTATGTTACCAATTATCCGTAGTCTCTGCGCTTGCCATTTCTGAAGAAATTCCGCTACTAGCCCATCAGACGAAAATGTCGTTTTTTGACATTTTTAAATATTTAATTGTAAATATCTCAAAATTGCAATTTATTGAAACTGCAAAACTATGTCACAGATTCTTATTGGCAAACGGCCTTACCATTTCTTCATTCACATTCGTCATTATATGACGTTCTGTTTTTGTTAATTTATGGAATTCTGACAAATAATCGCGTATTTCTATTAAATTTCACATTTGCAAAAATTTTGTTTTGTGTTACAAATTATCCGCTGGCTATACCTTTTCCATTTCCGAAGAAATTTTGCTGCCAGTCCATCATACGAAAATGTCGATTTCATTTTTTTAATTTTAATTCAAAATATCTCGAAATTGCACTTTATTAAAATTGCAAAACTACATCACAAATTCTTATTGACATACGGCCTTACTATTTCTGCATTCACATCCGTCAATAAATGACGTTCTATTATTTATTTTTATCAATTTGTCAAATTTTTACAAACAATCGTGTATTTCTATTAAATTCCACATTTACAAAAAATTTCTTTTGTGTTACAAATTATCCTCTGTCTATGGTTTTCCATTTCTGAAGAAATTTCGCCGCTAGCTTATCAGGCGAAAAAGTCGATTTTCGACATTTTTGAATTTTAATTGTGAATATCTCGAAAATGCAAAATTAGCAACAGAAACGAACATCAGATCCGTACTCAGCGACCTTGACTCTACTTGGCCACATATGCTACATATCTTACTTCGGTGCCACGGACGGACACACACACACACACACACACAGACATTGTCATCCGTATATATACACCTCGCCGCGCTGAGGCGCGGCGAAAAAACGACGTTCTATTTTGTTGATTTATGGAATTTTGAAAAATAATCACGTATTTCTATTAAATTCCACATTTGCAAACAAATTCTCTTGCGTTACAAATTATCCGCAGTCTATACTCTTTCCATTTCTGAAGAAATTTCGCCGCTATATCATCAGGTGAAAAAGTCGATTTTCGACATTTTCATATTTTGATTGAAAATATCTCGAAATTGCAATTTTTAAAAACTTCAAAACTATGTCACAAATTCTTATCGGTATACGACCTTTCCATTTCTGCCATCACATTCGTCATTAAACGACTTTGTATTTTAGTCAATTTATGCAATTTTGACAAATAATCGCGTATTTCTTTTAAATTCCACATCTGCAAAAATTTCTTTTGTGTTACAGATTATCCGCGGTCCATGCTCCTTCCATTTCTGAAGAAATTTCGCGGCTAACGCACCAGACGAAAAAGTCGATTTTCGACATTTTCGAATTTTGATTGCGAATATCTCGAAAATGCGAAATTAGCAACAGAAACGGACATCGGATTCGTACTCAGCGACCTCGAGTCTACTTGACCACATATGTCACACATTTTACTTCGGTGCCACGGAAACACAGACACACAGACACACAGACAGACACACACACACACACAGACATTGTCATCCGTATATATATGTCACAGGCGATGGCCGTCTTCAGGCGATGGCCGTCTAGACGGCTATCGCCTGGTCCATCAGGCCGCGGCCGTCTAGACGGCGATCGCCTGATGCGTCAGGCGATGTCCGTCTTTCTTTCTTTGGATCAGTTTCTGGCACAATATATTCCTTCCAGTTCAGGCTATGCTTAGGCTCGCCCTGCGCCCACAGTGCACAAGAGTCAGTCGGCGTCGCAGTCTGGCGGGTCGAAACTTTGGCTTAACGCGACCGGTGACCGACTTCAGGGCGCGCGGAGCGCGCCCTGAAGTTGGTGGTCGCGCTAAGCCTCAGTTGAGACCCGCCAGGCGCGACGCCGACAGAGTTTTAGTGCAAACTGTAAGTGGGGTGCACACTCCTCCATTTGCTTCACCTCCGGCTCAGGCCTGCTGTGCCCCTTCCCTGCTAGCGCTGGCGACAGCTTTCATTTTGAAGACGGCTGCTGACTGGTCCATGAGGCGATAGCCGTCTTTTCGAGCAGAAGACGGCCATCGCCTGACGCACCAGGCGATGGCCGTCTTTTCCCCGAGAAGACGGCCGCGGCCTGATCGACCAGGCGATAGCCGTCTAGACGGCCATCGCCTGAAGACGGCTGCTGACTGCAACATATACACCTCGCCGCGCCTCAGCGTCAAAAAAGGGTCCGTTTAACTGCAGTTGCGTTGGGTCACTGTAGCTCAAACTAAACAAAACATGAACTGAAATATGAAGAAGTGAACGAAATTTACGGTGTCTTCTAATAAGCGTGCAGGAGCTGATGGTCAACTTAACTCCGGGCAAATATTCGTCTTGCAAAACGTTTTCCTCAGTAACGAATTTTGGAATTAAGTCGTGTAGACATCAAATCAAAGCTTATTTTACGGGCGTTCTAACCGTACAAACGGCGCCTCAACATCTCGCACCATGATCGATGTAGGGCTGCAAAGACTCCGAGTCGGGGAAATGAGTACACTACCTTGAGAGACGCGCTGCGATGCGACTGCGTCTAACCAATTGCGACCGAACAAATTCGCAACAACAAACTATATAAGGACATACATTTGTGCCAAGTTTCATCCAACCTGAATGCGTCTTACCAAATTACTCCAGAACAACAAGCTGTGTGTGTAAAAAGTTCAACTATGCTTTGTGTCTGTCAAATCTTGGTGAACAGTATAGTGAATTTCATTCGCATAATTAGCCGTATCTAGAGAAGGTATCTTGAAAACGCGTACCGCAATTCAAGTGCAGCCATTACCACGATACGGTTGTCTGTACAACTGATCTAAAGCTCAGTGATATCGCCGCGTTCGCTATATGGTATCGGCATGATACGACGCCGTTCATCTGAAGTTTTATACCCGTGGGAATTCACCACATCGAACAAAAGAACTTGCCAACTGTTTGGTGCAGTCGTTCTCTACCAGAAATTTCGCTTGGTGTACGTATTTCTGCGTCATGATGCTTTTGTCAATTTGTAGAATTTTGGCAAATTGTGGCGCATTTCTATAAAATTCCACAATTTCAAACAATTTTGTTTGTGTTGCAACTTATCCGCGGTCTATGCCCTTTCCATTTCTGAAGACATTTCGCCGCTAGTCCACCAGGCGATAAAGTCGATTTTCGGCATATATTTTAATTATAAATATGTCTAAATTGCAATATTTCAAAACTGGGTACCCGATGATGGTTGATTGGCATTGCATAGTGTGTTGTGCATTTGAGGAGTATATTCAATAGTGTGTCAGAATAGAAAGTTGAGCATTTCTTCGGGGAGTTTCGCCGCAGTTACCTCGAGTTCCAAAGGGTTTGTGAGTGTGTTAAAGTGGAAGAGTAAAAGAGTGGATACTTTTGTAAAGTATTTCGAAGCCTTTCCGATATGACGCGCGCCCGCCCGGAGTCCACTATTCATGCGCTACTTCTGACACGCTCCTTTCTAAGGGGTTCTTGCAGGGCAACATTGGGATCGCCCAGGATTAATTTTTTGAGCAAGACACACGCATTTCTGAGCGGTTGTTGCAAGGCAGCATTGGGATCGCCCGGGATTATTTTTTGAGCAAGACACACGCATTTCTGAGCGGTTGTTGCAGGGCAACATTGGGATCGCCCGGGATTAATTTTTTTATCAGACAAAGTTGTTCGTAAGATAAGGGTTTAAAAAACAAAAGTATTCCTTTTGGAATGACCGTTCAACAACTGCCTCAACGTAAGCTTTCAAACGGTCGAACGAATGCCGCTGTACCTACGACGTAAGACGAGCGAGTTAAGGCCGATTTGCTGTTTGAACTTTTGAGTTACTGTAGCGCGCCAATTCAAAATTTCGAACCTCGACTTCTCTTAACGGAATGATTAGTGTGACGAAACCTATCCAACAAACTCAAGATCGTCTCTCTACGACGGAAGACGAGCGAGTTAGAACGTTTCCTATGGTAAAAACGCGAGAATGTCGCTTTTCGTGGTGCGCGTTTGCGCAATTAACAAATTTTTCACGCCAAGTGAAAGAGCACGTCGAGACCTTTTAGTTGACCTATGCACGGCGCTCTACGACGTAAGACGAGCGTGTTAGAGCCGTGTTGCGTTTTGGACCTTCAGGTTACTGTTGCGCGCGCAATTCAAACTTTTGAATTTCGACTTGTCTTAACGGAATTATCAGTGTGCCGAAACCTATTCAACGAACTCAAGATCATCTCTTTGTGACGGAAGACGAGCGAGTTAGATAAGTTTCGCGTTTTGAACCTTTGGGTTACTGTAGCTCCCGAAATTCAAACTTTTGAGTTTCGACCAATAGAAGAACAAATGATCAGTGAGCCGAGAGCTATCCAACCAACCCAAGATCGTCCCCCTACGACGCACGCTGAGCGAGTTAGAGCGATTTCTGCGTCAAAAACGCGAAAATGTCGCTTTTCGTGTTGCGTGTTTGCGTAATTAAGAAAATCTTTATGCCAAACGAAAGAGCACGTCGAGACCTTTTAGTTGAGCTATCGCACGCCGCTCTACGACGTAAGACGAGCGAGTTATAGCCGTTTTAAGTTTTGACTTTCGGGTTACTGTAGCGCGCGTAATTCAAACTTTTGAATTTCGAAGTCTCTTAGCAACACTACAAGTGAGTCGAGACCTATCCATAAAGCCCAAGATCTCCTTCCTACGACGTTCCAACGCCGAGATATAAGAGCGTGACGAACGAACGCACGAACGAACGCACGCACGATAAGCTCTCGTAGGGATTCGCCCGGCTGAGGCCGGGCGAAAAAAGTCGATTTTCGACATTTTTGTATTTTAATTGTAAATATCTCGAAATTGCAACTTCTTACACCTGTAAAACTACGTCACAAATTCTTAATGCCACTAGACCTTTCCATTTCTGCATTCACATTTGTCAATAAATGACGTTCTATTTTTGTCATTTTACAAAATTGTGACAGACAATCGCGCATTTCTATCAAATTCCACATTTCCAAAAAAATTCCGTTGTGTCACAAATTATCCGCGGTCTATGCTCTTTCCATTCCTGAAGAAATTTCGCCTCTACCTCATCAGGCGAAAAAGTCGATTTTCGACATTTTCATATTTTAATTGTAAATATCTCGAAAATGCGAAATTTGCAACAGAAACGGACGTCGGATCCGTACTCAGCGACCTTGACTCTACTTGACCACATATGCCACATACCTTATTTCGATGCGCGGACAGACAGACAGACAGACAGACACACACACACACATTGTCATCCGTATGTTACAGTGACTTCCCGTATTTAGGGAAATCCCGTATATACGGGATTCCCACCAACTTCAGGGCGCGCTCCGCGCGCCCTGAAGTCGGTCACCGGTCGCGCTAAGCCTAAGCATCGACCCGCCAGACTGCGACGCCGACTGACTCTTGTGCAGCGTGGGCGCAGGGCGAGCCTAAGCATAGCCTGAATTCAAAGGCATATACAACTGTCAATGACAATAGCCGCTTGGGGACCAGACTGCCGGATTCCGGCACTTGCGAAATAGACTGTGAACCAGTCTTTTTCGCCGAATTTAACATCAATGCCAGCATTGTTGCCCGTAATGCCATCATTGTTGGCCACATTGGTTGTAGCAATGCCAGTAGTTATCACAATACATAAACAATGCCAGCATTGTAGGCCAAAGATGCATGGTCTATTTCACCAGTGATATTGAAACACTGGCATTGTTCATTAATGCTCCAACAATGCTGGGAATAGGGATATGCCTGCCCATCTATGCCGGCATTGCACGCCCAACTATGGCAGCATTGCTGGTATGCCAATAAGAAATGCCACTATTTTCCATTCGCATAGGCTTGCATTTATCGTGCCAGACGTGAAACCATGCCAATGCTCACATTTACTTTGCACAATATGTAACAATGCCAGTGGTGTTTGGCGTTTTTGCACCATTTTTCGCCGGTTACTCTTAGTGCTCAACAAATGCTGATACTTGTGTCGAACCATGCCACCATTGGTTGCGCCTATATGTGCCATGCCAGCATTAGTCTTCACCCGGAAAACATTCCGGCCGGAAAAAATTCCCGGTCCCCAAGGGGATAGTATTGTATTCAATCAAGGAATTCATTTTGAAAGCCGCTTAAAAGTTGAAACTATTCATCCCCCTTTTAATCATAGGCAAGCGCGCGCGCAACACGAATCCAGCCGTGGCGCCCACCTCCTCGTCCCCGTTTGCGAGAATACGGGATTTCCCTAGGTCAGTTAGGGAAATCCCGTATATACGGGATTTCACTGGAACGTCTAGGGAATTCCCGTATATACGAGATTTCCCTGAATACGGGAATTCCCGGTGACATATATATGTTACCGTGACTACCCGGATCCAGTTAAAACCCGGATATCCGGGTTTTCACTGGTCGACTTAGTGAAAACCCGGATATCCGGGTTTTCACTGACGAGTTAGTGAAAACCCGGATAATGTCAAATTATCCGGGTTTTCACTGAAAGTTTAGTGAAAACCCGGATATGCGAGATTTCGTGGGAGGATCGTGAAAATTATGATAGCTGTGTTTTCATCAATCTTTTCTAAGAAATAGCCTAGAAAACGACCCTTCTATAGTTTTCAACACTGCTGACGAAACAAGAGCTTTTGAATGGCAAATCGCGCTGTTTATTGCGCGAAACAAACGTCGTGGAGTGCGAAACGTGCGATCTTAGACATACCTTGCATCTGTGCCGAACCGCCCCTTTCACAATGCGCATGATTTTCGCATGATTTGCGGCCAATTGGCACGTCTGGTTCAACACGGGGCGAAGTATAGGGAATGTGCATCCCGCTTACAGCTTGCACGCGACTGAAAGTTGTCGCAAGCGTTAGTAGGGAAGGGGCACAGCCGGCCTGAGCAGGAGGTGAAGTAGATGGAGGAGTGTTCACCCCACCCACTGTTTGCACTAAAACTCGGCCGGCGTCGCGCCTGGCGGGTCGAAAACTGAGGTTTAGCGCGACCACCAACTTCAGGGCGCGCTCCGCGCGCCCTTAAAGCGGCCACCGGTCGCTTTAAGCCTACGATCCGCCCCGCAAGACTGCGACGCCGACTGACTCTTGTGGACAGTGGGCGCAGGGCGAGCCTAAGCATAGCCTGATTTGGAAGGAACCAAACGGCCTACAGGCAATAGAAATATAGTTATAGCAGTGTATTGCGCGATTTTGAGCATATCGGAGAATTATCCGGGTTTTCCCTAACCGATCAGTGAAAACCCGGATATCCGAGTTTTCACCAACCAACTTAGTGAAAACCCGGATATCCGAGTTTTCACTGAAGACGGGTTCTCCCGGTCACATATACACCTCGCCGCGCTGAGGCGCGGCGAAAAAATATGCTGAAAGAGCGCCTATCTGGTCACAAAAGTGCAATTAGGACTGATAAAGACACACTGATAGCCAAACATTTTCGCCAACATGGTTCTGACGCGATAAAAATTCGGATTTTACAGATTGTTGAGGGCGACAAGCAAGAACTGCTCCAGGCCGAAGATTTTTGGATTCGTGCGTTAAACACAGCCCATCCACTGGGTCTAAACGATCGCCTCAAAGGAATTGGAAAGTTGACCCAATATTCGTCGTGCCTACAGTATCCCAGCTGTCCATTTCTCACGGTCAAAGGAGTGAGGAGGTCAAGACCCAGAGGTAACAAGCGTAAGAATAGAAATGCTGACAATTTTGAGGAATTTAAAGCCAGATTGTTGCAGAATGAGGCTACAGACAAGGTTTATGTGGCGTTAAGGCAAGCAAAATCTATCAACAGAGTAAAATTGGTTCAACAAATTTTGGGTAGAGTCCTGGAAATTGAAGACCCTATCGCCGAAATAATTTTAGCGTTCCTATCTAATTCTTTTGAAAAATCGCGAAAAAAGTCCATAAAAGACAACATCGTGGCAGTAGGGACGTACTACAACAAAGGTATTGAAATGGTCAGAATGCAGCATATATTTAAAGACAGAGAATTGCGCCAAAAGTTCCCGGAAATTTTCTCCAGTGACGAAATAATGGTCACGTTGCGAAGTTTAGAACCAATTGGTCGAACCATTTGCAACTACGCCAAATTTCTGGCCAAGCTCGACGTAAATAGTTTGAGGGACCTGACTGAAAGAGACTGTGACTGTCAGAATTCTAGATTCATGTACGTACCAGCGGGCCATGTCCTCACGGGAAATTTGGGATTTGTTGAGGATGAGAATTTGAGAAAATTAATGAGTTTTGGTGCCTTGTCTGACGTCGCTGGGTTGAGTTCGACACGTCGAGGGGTAGCCCTCGGACTACTCTCGCCATCTGAGTGTTCAAAACTGAAATAAGTTTTCAAACTCGCGCGCTACAGTATCCCAAAGTGAAGTCCCTTTTAAGACAAAAGTTGCTCGAAGCTAGTCAAATCGCATATCAAAGTGAAGCGCTCGAGCTCCTGAGCACGAATCCGACAACAAAAAGTTTTGAAAGTTTAAACACAGAGCTACAGTAACCAAAACGCGTCGAAAACTGGAAACGACACGCTTGCTTCGGGCTTAATAACTCGCTTGTCTGACGTCGCTGGGTTGAGTTCGACACATCGACGGGTAGCCTTCGGACTACTCTCGCGAACTGTAACGTCGAAATAATAACAAGTTTTAAAATTGCGCGCTACAGTAACCCGAAGTAATGTCCGCGAAAAGTCAAAACTTCATCACTGGAATCTAACACAAAACTAAGGTTAATTGTGAGCTTGATTTGATGTTGGCTTGCAGTGAGCTCTCCAGAGATGTCAAGACCGCCGCTCTGCAACGCACGAGTGCCAAGATATAACAAACCAAAATCTGCAGTTTTCATCGCGTTTTGGTTACTGTAGCCCTCTGTTTAAACTTTTGAAACTTTTTGTAGTCGAGTTCGTGCTCAGGAGGTCGAGCGCTTCATTTTGATATGTGGTTACCTACACTAGGTTTGATGAAGTTTTGACTTTTCACGGACCTTACTTTGGGATACTGTAGCGCGCAATTTCTAAAACTTGTTATAATGTCGACGTCACAGTTCACGAGAGGAGTCCGAGGGCTACTCGTCGATGTGTCGAACTCAACTCAGCGACGTCAGACAAGAGAGTTACTAAGCCCAAAGCAAGCGTGTCGTTTCCAGTTTTCGACGCGCTTTGGATACTGTAGCTCTCTAGTTAAACTTTCGAAACTTTTTGTTGTCGGATTCGTGCTCAGGAGCTCGAGCGCTTCACTCTGATATGCGATTATACTAGGTTTGATGAAGTTTTGACTTTTCGCGAGCCTTACTTTGGGGTACTGTAGCGCGCAATTTTTAAAACTTGTTACAGTCCCGGTCAGAAGTCGGGCCTCATATCTCGCGTCGCGCGTAGTCGCGCGTCACCTAAGCGGGAGGGAGGGAGGGATAAAATCGATAATTTGTATGTTATAACATGGGCGCGACGCGCGACGCGTCGTAACGCGAGATGAGGCCCGACTTCTGACCGGGACTGTATAATGTCGACGTCACAGTTCACGAGAGGAGTCCGAGGGCTACCAGTCAATGTGTCGAACTCAACTCAGCGACGTCAGACAAGCGAGTTATTAAGCCCGAAGCAAGGGTGTCGTTTTCAGTTTTCGACGCGTTTTGGTTACTGTAGCGCTCTGTTTAAACTTTTTGAAACTTTTGAATGTCGGATTCGTGCTCAGGAGCTCGAGCGCTTCATTTTGATATGCGATTTGGCTAGGTTCGGTCAACTTTTGTCTTAAAATATACCCCACTTGGGGATACTGTGGCGCTCAAATTTGAAAACTTATTTTAGTTTCGACAACTTAGAAGGCTAGAGGAGTCAGCAGGCTACCCGACGATGTCTCAAACTCCATCCTGCGACGTCAGACGAGCGAGTTATAGAGCCCGCGACTATGCCAAAATCAGCACTTTCCGACGCGTTTTGGTTACTGTAGCCCTCTGTTCAAACTTTTGAAACTTTTCATTGTCGGATTCTTGCTCAGGAGCTCGAGCGCTTCATTTTGATATGCGATTTGATTAGGTTTGGTCAACTTTTGTCTTAAAATGGACCCCACTTTGGGATACTGTAGCGCGCGATTTTAAAAAGTTGTTTTGGTTTCGACTACTCAGGTGGCTAGAAAAGTCCGCAGGCTACTCGACGATGTCTCAAACTCCATCCTGCGACGTCAGACGAGCGAACCCTATCAAGAGCTCGGACAATACGTAACTGAACCAAGCAACACCGCAA